>JARHVA010004087.1:1672500-1706529 GCA_037957365.1 Torreya grandis | reverse complement strand
CTTAAAAAAAAATAAAAAAAAATAAAAATAAAGTGGTACCCAATTACCACAACCAGACATAAATCCCATTAGAAAAGTTAAGGAGGCTACAAGGGCTAACCCCACCAAATCATATCCCCCTCTAGCATTGAAAGCAATGAAAAATCTAAAGGGTTGAAAATAAAAAAATCACCAAGATGACCCCCAAGGATAAGGTGATAAATGTGTAGAAATAATGGATGGTAGAAGACCCAAATATTCCCATAGAGGGGAATTTCAAAAAAACCAAACTAAAGGAGAATAGGAATAGGAGTGATCTCATAATGATGGAGAACTAAGCAAATTTTGAGGAGTCTTAGGGTTTTATTTTGTTATTGTATTTTATCTTGTCATATTTAGGTATATGTTAGGTCCTAAGTTTTTATAGGGTTTTGGTTCAAGTCTATTTATTTTTGGTTTGTCCATAGTGGCCTATTTAATTCATGTTTATTGGATGGTATTTTTATGTGTAGTTTTTTAACATTATAGTTTTTAGGATCCCTATAAAACTTGAGTTTCACTTAATCAATTAAAAATTGGAAGCAATAAAAGTATATGATCTATATTTAGAGTGCTATTTTTTCTAGAATGAAAAATAAAAAGAACTAGAAAGAGACCATAAGGAAGTATAGTAATGTACTTCAGTTAACCGACACTCTACTAGAAAAACTCTCCTAGTTTCTTTTCCATTCCCTTTCCAAAATTTTACCCCCTTTTTTTCAACCTCCATTCTCCTCACCACATTATGTTACCATCCCAATTTTTTTGACACATATTATCACTACCATCACTTTCCAAAAATAACTAGATGCATTCAAGTAGTGGTGACTTGATTATGGAACCATCAAACCCAAATTATCCACTTTATCATTTTCTAATAGTTTACCAACAAGAAAAAGAGCAAAATGATGGACTTTTATAGGTTTTTCCAAGTCAAGATCAGAATTATTGAAAAATCAATGATTAAAAATGATTAATTTAATTTCAAATGAAGTTAATATGAATTTTAATGCATAACATGACCTAATTTATGATTCTATCTAAATTTCAAAATAACCTTCCATCACCCTAACCATGGTCCAAAACGTGATTCCATAATGTTCTCAGCAAATTTGAACAAGCTTTTGATTAATTCTTATTAACATACATAGGCCTTTATGTAGTAAGGATAAATACCCTCAAGGTATTGTTTTTACACAACTTAGGCACTAAAATTGGCCATGTGTCAATGATAACTTTCAACCACAATAATTAAAGACATGAAAAGACAACATGAATATATTCAATCAAGAACAACACTAAACACAATGTTATATAACTAACAACATGGAACTTGGTGGAAAATATTTCTCTTTCACACTTACCACAAAAATGTAAATACATGACATTTATTGTGATGCTTCTAGTCCCAACATAGCTCATATGTTAGATAATTACCTATAATCATGGAGTGACATCAATAGTACTGGTTCATAAAAATAATCATTAAATCATATTGAAATAATATACCAAGTTAGTGAAATAAATCTAGAACAAAATTATGAAACATGAATCAAATGAAAAATAGATATAATCCAACAATTTTACAATTCATAAATAGTAAACAACAACATATGAAGTAATGAAATAAATAACATGATCATGGTTTACCCAAAGTGGATATGATAACATTTTACACATCCATGCTTTTAGACTCACTTTATAATGGTATATATTGATTTAGGTATGATGTAGGGTAACCTCAATAGATATGATTATTTGTGATAATTATAGTTATATATGATCAAATGCATTGCTTACTATGTCAAACAACCACACTAATCTCTCTCTCTCTCCTCTCTCTCTCTCTCTCTCTCTCTCTCTCTCTCCTCTCCTCTCTCTCTCTCTCTCTCTCTCCTCATCTCTCTCTCTCTCTCTCTCTCTCTCTCTCTCTCTCTCTCTCTCATCTCTCTCTCTCTCTCTCCTCTCTCTCCTCTCTCTCTCACCACCACACCCACACACCCACACACACACACACACACACACCCACACACACACACACACACCCACACACACCTACACACCCACACACACCTACACACCCACCCACACACACACACACACACACACACACACACCTTTACATATATTTTTTATTACTTATTTACACAAAGTGTACATATCTTACATGTGTGAATTACTCTATTCATGTTATCTTTAGAATATCATTATATTATATGATTATATTTATACATCATTATATATGACTTTGATTTAGGCATTTTTATTTATCTTCATTGCATTCTCATTTTTTTTAATTTTCTACATGGAATATGCCTTCTATTTACATTTGAATTATTCTAACTGACTTGTTCCATGTTATTTTTATGTTCCATTGGCCTTGACCGCTTCATTTTTTATTCCATTCTTACCAATCCATTAATATTGGTGATGATTAATCATATTTATCAAGACATTTTATCATAACATGCACTCATTTTTTAGAGAAGCCTATAGATTATTAGAATCCCTATCATATCAATATTCTATTTTTTTAGCCTTTATCCTTATTTAAACACTCAAATTTAATCATTAAGTGTTTAAAAATGTTTAATCTTGACATCATTACCTTAATTAGCCTATTTTCCTTTCCATTAACTTGAAATATCTATGAGATCATTCACTATTCTACTTATTGTCTTGCAATTATTAAATATATAATTTATACATACATATTCAGCTTAAATATTCATGTTATCAAAGTTACAAAAGTGTCAATCCTTTTGGGACAAGACCACACTAGATCTGATAGAGCCACAACCCATCCTTATATCCCATATGGTAAATTCTAAAAAAATGAGATGCCTCATGTCAGCCCTTCCACATTATTATAAAATTTGGTTAACATTATTTTTTTGAACATATCACTATAAACACATCAAGGCCACTCAAGGCATCACATATCAATAACTTGGATACTCTAATACACATTAAGAAAATAATCACTAATCTTTTCAATTAAAATTATGATTTATTCTAATAGTCATAGGCCAAGTCTAAAGCTATTTTATTATAGGTCAAAGGCATTCACTGTCAATAATTTAAGTTGATTTACTAGTTTCATCCATACATTAAAAGTATCAAGATTTACATAATCAATCTATGAGGGATAATTACATTGACATGAAGCCATTTTGGGCTATGTGGGTAGCACTAAGATTACACAAGGTTTTATGAAGATAACCTGGCTATTCTCCTTTCCTAATTCAAACCTTTTTAATTTAATGTCCATTTGGTTTAAGTTTAAGATATAGGGTTTTCTATTTCATGTTATTTCACATGAAAAAATAACACCCATAGGTAATCATTCAACCACATCAAACAAGCATAGGTATAAAAATAAAAATATCAATTACATAGTCAACTCAGATATAGCCATAGTCAAAAGGACAAGGCCATAGTGTGACCCTATCCACCCAAGTGTGAACCTATCCCTATTCATTACATAACTCTATTTTTAAGCACAACATACTACACAAATCCCCTAAGTCAATTCCACATTAGCAATCTACCTACATAGTCAACAAAAATAAGATTTAAAATAGGTTTTCATATTTAATTATTTATGAATATTTATAAGTTCATTTTAGTTATTGTATTTTACATTCAAATTCACTATATTTTTCATTCTAATAATATTTTGATAGTTTAATGATTTATTAAATTAAATTTATAAACTAAAAAAAGCCATTAAACATTTTGATGAAACCTTGATTTTTTATTAGAACATTGCTTGTTATTTGCTTGATTTTTGCCTTGGGATTTCACACATTTTTTTATAAATTCTTGACATGAAAAGAAAATACCTTCAAAAATGGATTAAAATCTGACGCCATAGTTCAATATTATTCAACCGTGAATCTTATTTTGACACTAAAGAATTTTTTTTTTCACCTTAGACAACATTTGACACTTAAACATTTATGTTTAACCTAGGGTTGAAATTTTTTGATCTTTATACAAAAAATATTTCAACTTTTCCTTTTTTAATCTATTTTATATAGTGTTGTTTGTTTTTAGAAACTATGTTCTATAATTTGTAAAAATACATAGAGAGATGTCATTTTTGGCTAAGCATTAAATTCTATTACTAACACTATGAAGTAAAGGATATTATCCAAATACTTAGGCTATAGATAATGCTATACAAGTATTTTAGTTTTCATGTACATCATGGTATATTGGAAATGCCTAGGTTCTCTTTCTTACACCATAAGAAGAATGTCTAGTCATTTTATTTTTATTACAACTTAAAGGAGTATATCACTCAAAGAATTTACTTTAATTGTACCCTCCAAGATGGGATAGTGGGCTATAGACATAGTGTAACATCTATAGTTAGTAATCTAAAACATTGACTAACACTAATCTATGAATGAGCAAGTATATTTGATAGTCCACACAATCATTCAAACCTTTTCCTAGATCACCTTTATACCTTTATTTTTGTTTGTATTATATTTATAATAATTGACCTTGGTATATTTACAACATTATTTTAAATTAATAAGATTTTTATTTTTTACATATACTTTATTTAAATTCATTTTATATGTCATGGATGGTGAAAGTAAATATTTTAATGATGTTCATCCTCTGGAATCACCTCTTGATGGTGTTTTTATGCATATTTAATAAACAATACCTAGGGTTTATGCTTGTGAAACCCTTCAAGATCAAATCATCACTATGAAATATTCAATAGAAGAGTTATAAAATCAAAATCAGTATTTCAATTAAAATATCATGTCACTTAAAAATAGCATCAAATATATAGTGAATCTAGAGTATGTTAGAGTTAATCACATATATACATATTCATGTAGATAACTTGTGCCCAAAAAATAACATACATTTACAGTTATAGAATAAAAAAGTGTATAAAAGGTTACTAAGAGTTCAAGTGAGATTCAAAGATAAATGCTTTAAAAAATATTGATTACATGACCTTTTATGCCTCCTATAAGCATATCAAAATAATATTATGCATATCATAGAATTCATGGGCATCATACATATAGTTGTTTAGATTTTAATAATAAAATACAAAGTATCATTGATAGTGTTGATATTATAATAGATACATCAATCAAACAACCCAATCACATTATAATTGCATCTACCAAGGAACAATTTCAAGTAGAATAAGTGTAAAAATTATAACTAATGAAAATTAATAAAGACAAAAAATGTGGATAAAAAAGGATAATTCAAATAAAAAATATATACAATTAGAAAAAATAAAACAAGAAAAAGATTCAAAATACAAAATTACATAAAGAAAGTTTACAAAAAGAACTAGATGAAAAAGTAAGATTGTAAAAATAATAATTATAAAAGGAATAATTTGAAAATTTAAGGTTATATAATTTATAGCAAGATATGTTAAAAAAAGAGAAATTACTAAAAGAGAAGTTCTAAAAATAATTTTAACCTAAACAAGAAAGTATCTTCAATAAAGGATTTCTAAAAAAAGAGTTTAAAAATAAAGAGATGACTAAAACATATAGTATTACATGTATGGTACCAAAGGATTCAATTATAATCAATTCCTCAAATAAATAACCTTTCACTATTGCTTCTCACATAGATGGCAAATAATTTACTAATGTCAAGATTATGGACTATCAGGAAATAAATATTAGTTCTACATCATTTGTTGTATCTCTTGGTTATAATTGTCAACACATAGATCAATTCACCCCATCATCATCATGTTAAGGATCAATTTATTTAATAGTATTGTTTGATTAAAAAGAGTGTAGTCTTACAATCACTATTATTTATCATATAATTTCATAAAATGTTATGCTTGGAGCATCATGGTTAAAATAAATAGGAGCAATGATTGATAAACACAAAGGTTTTATTACATTTGATCATGAGGTAAAATTCATTTTAGTTTCAAAAGAGAGAACATATTTAGAGGAAAAGAACAAAAATAAAGGATACCATTCACTAATATTTCAAAAAATACAACTAATGGAATAATAGTAGAGGCACATGATATAGTACATATTTCAAAAGAGAAATAAAAAATATTAATACCATAATATGGGGAAATTGATTTTTCATATGCAAATATAAAATATGATCAAAATGGCATAAAAACTTTAAACATGACCTAATAATTTGGTTCTTTCATATGATGATTATGATCATGATAATGATTATGCAAAATATGATTGGAAGGACAACTAATATGTAGGATTAATATAAAAATATAATTGAGGGTATAGGAAAAATGATACGTTTACAAATTCTAATACATGCACACCTAGTACAAATTATTCATAAGAAGTCACTCCTTCATACCGTGTAGTTGGGTATGCATATAGGCATCCCCTTGATGAGATCCTTGTTTTTAATAACATAATTTATTGAATAGTTGAATTATGATCTTAAATATATATATCATGCTCTTTGATTTGTTTATACTTATTTTATCCATTATCCAAGTATTATTATTTTTTGTATATTGATAAATGGTTTTGAAGGGACCATACCCTATTACAAAAGGCTCAAAAGCTAGATATAACAAATGAAATTAGTGGTTAGAAAGAGGGATCCACTCCCTAATACAAAAGATCAAGATTATTATAGACTTGGAAGCCCAAAAATAGAAGAACCAACTGATAAGATTAAGACACCAAAATAGAAAAACAATAGTAGCTACACAACAAAAATACAACAACAACCCAATAAAAAGACAACAAAAATCCAATGACTATGAGAAAACAATCCAAAAAGATATCTTCACTTGAGCAACTTGTTGAAATTCTTCTGAAGGTTTTCAAAAGCATTGAAGAGCCCCAAGGCCATGGTCTATGATAGATCAGACATGTCAATGGTGTTTAAATCATGTGTCTTGGTTAAACCACTACTTCAAATGCCTTCATGAACATTACCCAAGGTGCAGATCTGTTGAACTTGGAATTCTAGGAACTCCATAAAGGCTTTGAGCATTGATAAGAAGTCAATTTTCCTATTCCTAATTTAATAAAATCTTCCTTCTATATTTCTTATCTTCTTAAATACTTCTTCCACTTTGGCTTCATCAAGTGAAGGGGTATCCCCCATCTTTCTCTTGTTAGTGCTCTTATTCAAATGCTTAACCTCCTTATTAAGATCACTAACCTTGCCTTCCAAATTGGATAATTTATCCTTGAAAGAGGGATAAAGATCAGTGCCCCTATTCATGTTAATAATATCCATTAGACTCTCAACAATACTAATTTCTTTTCCTACTAAATTAATACGCTCCTTTGCTTTATTGCTTCTAAGAACCCTTTTTGGGGAGGGAGGATTGGGAAGCGGTAAATTGGGGTTCTTAAAGTGAATCCTATGCTTGGAAGAGGATCCAAGTGTTATTTTAACCTGGTATTTATCTTCACTTGATCAAATCTCTTCTTTATTCTCAAAATGATTCAAACAATCCAAAACACCTATTTTTCAATGCTTTCAATGCACATTATTTATGATAGTTCACTTGATTATTATTGGATATCTCTCATGTTATATATTTCATTTCACATACATGATCACACACACACACACATGCACACACACATGCACACACACACACACACACACACACACACACACACACACACACACACACACACACACACACACACACACACACACACACACACACACACACACACACACACACACACACACACACACACACACACACATGTACTGCTAAATTCTCCATGAACACACATATTCTTTTCCATTGGGGTCATGCACATTCTTATCTATATCAATCATTTGTTATACATTGAAATGACTCTCTTACACATGCATTTAGAGCATATGTCTTGCCTGCCTTCTTTCCACACTATGATTTAGAACCTTGTTTGGATTGTACATATCACTTCTATTTATTATATATTTTAAGACTTGTTTATTGTTACTTTTCAAATACTTTCAATCCCAATTTTTCAAAAATTAAAAAATCAAATATGTTCAAAAATTCAAAAAAAAACATATTCCAAAACAAAAAAAATCAGTCATTTAAAAAATAAAAAATTAGGGCCTCTAATCATTTTCTTATGTTGCTAGTTAAATTTTTTGCATATGTTTCTAAGCTTGGTAAATATATTTTTAATCTATGAAAACTTAAATGGGTTGTATCCATCCATAAATTCTCTACCATGATTGATCTATATATCATACAATTTTTTTATTAGTCACTCATACTTTACATTGTGTTGCATGAATATGTGATTTTCTAACACTGACATTGATATATATGGTTGATGAGAATTAGTCTCCTTTGCTTTATGTTTCTTTTAAAATTTATTAATTTACTACATGATAAGTTATGACTTGATTTCTTATTATGTGTGGCCCTTGGCCTTGTGTGTGTGAAACATTTTTTTTCTCGTATGACATCCTCATGCCATGTGTGTGATTTCCTTGGATTTTTTTGTATGTGAGACATTCACATGTCCCTTATATGTGTTTTTGGGGCCTTATGTGTGAAATTATATGTAAATAATTGTGTGACATTACTTGAATGTTCATTTATTGTTACTATGGTGTCATGATTCATATCACACATTAATTCTACTTTTCACTTTTATTATTGTCCCATGATATTTATCATGCGCATGTTGCCTATGGGATTTAATGTTACATCTATACAACACATGTTTCATACATAATTAAATGATATATCTCATACTATGATGTAAACACATTTAAAATATATACATTATCTTACACTAGCATACATATCTTAAATAAATATATGTAAAATACACTTATAGATACAATTCTTAAGGCACTCACAATCCAATACAATATAGGTGTCTCGTGAATGATATATATCAGTGTATTTTACATAGATTTATCTACGATATGTATGCTAGTTGTTTATAAATATAATCTAATAAAATTTATATATTATCTATAAATTAATTATGGTTATTTGTATATTATTTATTTATTTATTATGATGTTTTAATATTTTTTATGATAATTTATTTTTTATTACAATTTCATTGTTATGATTATTAATAAATATGATGTGATAATAAATATGATGTAGTAATATGATTATTTATTAATTAATTATTATGTTTTAATATATTGTAATCAATCAAGTGAAATCATTTTCACACTAAAAGTAAGAGGGAAGTTGTAAAAGAAAAATAATAATAAAATAAATCATCTTTAAAATATAAAATGAAAAAAGTTTGTATTTCAGCTGCTAATATGGAATGAAAATTTAATTTACTATTTTTTTACTCTTCTTTAATTTTTTATTTTTTTGGCTATACTTTATATTTTTGTTTGTTTTTTTGGTTTGTATTTATTTTTATTACTTTATATTCTCATTTGTTTGTTGGTTTGAATTTATTTGTAATTACATGTTTTTTATTTTTTTTAACTGTCATGTTTGTTGTTTTATTTTTTATTTAATCATGTTAGTTTTGATATAATGATTATTATTTTTTTATAATGTTAGCTTTAAAATAATTAAATAATAGCATTCTCACACCATTAAAACTCCCAAACACCTCCATTGTATGCCATTATAGGAACACCTATTGGTGTGATGACTATATCTTTCACATATTCTATAACTTATATTTTGAGATTGGTGACTTTTAGGTTACATTCCTAATCTCAAAATGGGGGATTCACATTGGGCTTGCCTTGAGAATTAAATCCCTTTTGAGCAATAAATTTTAGATTTATAACATAATATAATTTATATAATTATAGTATAGTCTAAAAATTTTAGATTATTAGGGCATATGACATGCATGTGCACTCATTCTTATAGTTATAAGTTATAGGTTTAAAATAATTAAAAAATTCATGTTTCAAATAGTTAAAATTTCAATTATAATTCTAGATAAATATAGTACAATTTATGAGTCATGATATTCATTAATTTTTATGTTACCACATTGTAAATTTTCACACACATCAAGGCCACTTAAGTCATCACCTAGTAATCACTTAAAAATTCTACTACACATTGAGTAAAATATCACTACTCATTATAATTCAAGTTTCAATTTATTCTAATAGTCATAGGATAAGTTTGAAGTTATTTTATTGTAGTTAAAGGGAATTAATAATCAATAATTCAAGTCAATTTACCAATTTCATTCATATAGTGAAAGTATCAAGATTCATAAACTCACTCTAGGATGGATAATTACATTGGCCTAAGGCCCTTTTTGGCTATGTAGGCAACACTCAATTTATGCATGGAATTTTGAGGTTACCTTAGATATTTCCCTTACCCATTCCTCTTTTTATATTAAATTTCCATTTTTTTGGTTTATAGGATCTTGTTTTTAGCAACTATGTTTTGGCATTTTTAAAACTACATAGAGAGTTATTATTTTTGGATAATAAATGACTTTTTCTTTACACTATGATGTAGAAATACTATCCCAATACAAAGGCCATGGAAAACACTATACATGGATTTTAATTTACCTATACCTCATGTTATATTGTAAATTCCTAAGGTCTCTTGATTACACCATATAAAGCCTCTTTATCTCTTTGATTTATGGTGAAACTAAGAGGAGTGTATCACCAAGAGAATATAATCCCATTGTACCCTCAGAGATGGGATAATAAGTTACATGCATAATTTAGTCTCTATAGTTAATTCTAAAAAGCATTAGAACAACATTAATCTATGAATGAGAAAGTATATTTGAGAGTCCACACAATCATTCAAACCCTTTCCTAGATCACCCTTTATACTTTTATTTTTGTTTCTATTTTATTCATAGTCATTGGCCTTGTTATATATGCAACATTATTTTCCAGCAATAAACTTGATCTTTATCACATGTAAATTATTTAAATTTATTTTATATGTCATGCATAGTCAAGTTAAATACTCTAATGATGGTCATCCTCTAACATCTCATCTTGATGGTGTTTTTATACATATTTAATCATCATTACCTAGGGTATGTACTTGTGAAACCCTTCAAGATCAAATAATCACTATGAAAAAGATAATATAAGAGTTTTATAAGAAAAAATAGTTTTTCAGTTCAAATATCATGTCACTTGAAAATTACATCAAATGTATAATGAATCCAAATTATTCTAGAGTTAATCATATATATATATATATATATATATATATATATATATATATATATATATATATATATATATATATCTTGTGCCCCAAAAGTAACATACATCTTTAATTATTGGCTCAAAAAGTGTACAAAAGGCTAATAAGAGTTCAAGTGAGATTCAAATAAAAATTCTTCATAAACATTTGGTTACATTAACTTCTATGTCTCCTCTAATTTAAGATCAAAATACTATTGTGCATATAATAAAAGGCATGAGAATCATAGAGATAGTTGTTTGGCTTTGAAGAATAAAATACAAAGTATCATTGATAGTGTTGATCCTATAATATATACATCAATCAAGCAGCCCAATCACATAATAATTGCATTTCCTAAGGAAAATTGTAAATAGAACAAGTGGAAAAATAAGAATTTGTGTACAAGGAACAAAGAAAATAAGTATAGATACAAAAGGATAATTAAAATAATAAATATATAAAGTTTTAAAAATTAAAACAAGAAAATATTCAAAATAAAAAATTAGAGAAATCAATATTAAAAAAAAAACTAGATGAAAACTATGATTTTAAAAAGGAATAATCAAAAAATGAATAGTTTCAAAAGAAAAGGTTACAAAATTTACAACAAGAGACATTTTTAAAAATTATTAAAAGACAAGTTATTTAAGAAATCTCAACCCAACCAAGAAAGTATCTTTAATAAAGGGTTTCTAACATAATAGTTTCAAAATCAAGAGATGCCTACAAAAGTTAGTGTTATAAATATGGTACCAAAGGAATAAATTACAAGCCCTTACTCAAATAAATAACCTTTAACTATTACTACTCACATAGATGGTAATAAATTTATCGATGTCAAGATTATGGACTATTAGTAAATAAATTTTTGGTATACATCATTTATTTTATCTCTCGATTATAATAATCAACACATAGATCAAGTTACCCCATCAACATCATGTCTAAGTTCAATAGAGTTAATAATATTATTTTCTTTAAAAGAGTGCCATCTTACTTTAAATTATATTTCTCATAAAAATGCATAAAATTTTGTTCTTTGAGGATCATGGTTAAAATCAATAGGAGTGATGATTGATAAATACAAATATTACATTACATTTTATCGTGAGGGAAAAGTCATTTTCATTTCAAAAGAGGGAACATATTTAGATAAATACAAACAAAAATAAAGCATATATTCAGCTAATAATACAACTAATAGAACTAATGAAAAAATAACATAGGCACATGATACAATACATATTTCAAAATAGAAATAAAAAGGTCAATACCACAATATGGTACATTTGATTTTTCATACATAGATACAAAAGATGATCAGAATGGCATCATAATTTCAAGCACAACCTAAGAATTTAGTTGTCTCCCATGATTATTATGATAATGATCAATGATTATGTAGAATATGATTATAATGGAATAACTAATAAGCAAGATGAATATAAAAATATAATTGATGGGTATCGCACACATGATACATTCTATTATTATAATACATGAACATCTAGTAAAAATTGTTCATAGGAAATCACTCCTTCATACCATGTAGTTTGGTATACATATATACACCCTTTTGATGAGATCCTTTATTTTTAGTAAAATCATTTATTGAATAATTTAATTAATCTCTTGAATATCTAGATTATGTTCTTTACTTTGTTTTTACTTCTTCTATCCCTTATCTAAGAATTCTTATAGCCCTTGGCTTTATATTCACTTTGGGCACTTGTCCTCTTGATTCTCAAACCAATTACAATAATCCAAAAGCACCTATATTACAATTCTTCCAATACACATTATTTATGACATTTCACTTGTTTACTATTGAATATCTCTCATGCTATGAATTTCATTGCACGCACATCATCACATCTATCTACTCCTACATTCTCCATAAGCACACATAGATTGTTTCCCATCATAAGAATAGACATTATTATATATTAATCATTTATTATACATTGCAATGAATCTCTTACACAAACATTGGGGGCAAATTTATTGCCTTCCTTCTTTCCAAACTATACTTTAGTACCTGTTGACCAAATTTTAACTTCAATTCAAAATTGGTCAACCCCTATAGGTCAAAACTTATCATAGTATTTTCAAAACTTGTATGTGGTCTTGTCATGGTTTTAAATGTTCCTATATGTTCTCCATGTATTCATATTTGTATTTTTCTATCCTTGTCCAAGGTTTGGTCTAATGTGTACTTATCTAGTCTTAAGGGTCATTTATGAGGTCTTGATATGGTTAAGTGTGGTCAAAGGTTTGAGATGGTTTATAATCATTATAAAAGATTATTAATGAGAATTTAAGGTCATAATATCATTTATTAACCCTTTATTATGTTCTTATGTAAAAAATTATCATTTTTCTCACCTTTTGGCATATTTAGTGGAGTTGTATGTACGATATTACAAGGAAAACATTTTAATAAGTTTAATAAATGTACTTGATGTCATAAAATGGTCAAGAATGGTCATAGACTGACAAATGTGTAGGTTCAATGCCTAGAATGAGAAAGTTAACACCTTATAAGCACTTTTACGCACTTGTATGTCCTTAGAAGATCACTTGTCATTTTAAAATAGTTTCAGAGTGTCCCTTAGGATTCATAAGATTAGTTCCAAGATTTGGCTGAAGTTTTAGGTCATACAAATGATTTAAACATTCTCTCTCCTCCATCAATGCCTCCATAAGCTCAAAAAGGCAAAATACAAGTGGATGATATAACCAGGAGAGAGATCTAGTAGATGAAACTTTGGCTATTTTTAGGGATCCTAATAAGATTAAAATTGTGGATTTTTTTTTCTAAATTTATGGCCCCTAATTTATAAATAATCGCTAAGAGTGATAACATGTCACTATGCCTTATCCATCCAAGTAGGGTCTGATTTTGATTTTGTTTCTCCACTTCAAAATTTAAGGGATATGCATGTTTTTAATGCATGCTTAAAGATATCAAATATATATTTTCCATGGTAGTTTCATCAACTAATTCATCTTCATGAAGTGTTTTTAATAGTTGGAAAAGTGTCTCAATGTATAGGTTGTTTCAGTCACTCTTGCTACAAGTTTTGGTTATCTGAGATGTATATAACTTTAATAGGTTTACATTGTTAAATTTATCATGAAAAAGATTCTCACTCTCCAATAATTAATGTGTTATCTCTTGATAAGTATCTCTTTGTAAATAGTCCTTCAAGAAGCACCATGTCTTGATCTTTAAAAAGCATGGTCTATACATAAATGTCTCCCTATAGGTTTGCACATCAATGTGGGGTATGAATGGTAATGATAAGTAATTTTTATGCATAAGAGAGTACTATAAATATTTGAGGTGAAATAAAGTGAGAGTGAAACTCCAAATTTGTACCATCAAATAAATGTAATAAGTGTTTTAGTCACTCACAGGTCTATAAACTTGTGAGTGAACAATCATAAGTCTAGGTTTATGTTTGAGATGTCTAAATAATAGGGAGAGGTGCTAAAAACTCATATAATCTCATTCCACCATGATAAACCCCTCACTTATATCACCAAAATCATGGTGAATAGACCTAACCTATACACATAGAGCTTATACACAAGTTAAGTATATATATAGTCTATACAAGTGATTCAAATTTTGAAATAATTTAATGCTTGGTCAAAGGGTTTGTAAGCTATTGAGAAAGTGACAAAGAAGTGGGACAAGGTTGACAATGTCAAAGTGTTGAAAGTGTCTAAGAACTTAATAAGTTGATTTTATAGTCCATATAAGCAAAAATGGAGACCTACAGGGCCTAGACCTATAGGTTATCATTTTAGACTAAAACCAACTAATAAAAATAAGAAAAAGTCAGGGTTAAATCATATCTTAGTGAAAAAATGAAGTGTCACAAATCATTGAAAGCATCTAACTAGTTTCAAGTCAATAAATGGTTAAGATACTGAGGTCATAAGCCTAACATGCCTACAAAAGTATGTGTGTAAAATTGAGAAGGCAAAAGTTTTAAAAGTGTCATGAAGTAGCCAATAAACTTTGCAATGATGTGATGTTTCATGTAAATTTTCACTTAAGTTATAAAGAAAGAGAGAAAATAAACTCGATATAGGTATGATTAAAAAACCTATTTGTTTGTGTGCATGTTGGATTATAATATTGTGCAGATCTCCTCTTTAGCTTGGGAGGAAGACCTATAGATAAGAAAGCACTAAAGAAAACTTGTTTATTAGATAGATAGTTGGGTGGATTGCCTAGTGATAGCTAGATCTCAAAAGTGAGAGCTTCCTTAGGGGATATCAATGCACATGTTTAAAAAATCAATTTGATAAAGATGGAAAGAAGGTACTTGCATCAATAATCAAAAGTTATTGAAATTTAATATAAGAAAACTTGCTAGAAAAATAGATTAGAAATGATCTAATTAGTGATAGACTAATTAATACTAGTGCTAATAGGTTAGGGTATGCTTCAAAAAAATTTAAAGAGGTCTGTGAGTGGTCAAAAACATAAAAAGGTGGATTTGATTGGGTGTGGGTGGGTGAAATCAGGTTGTAGGATTTTTTACCATAGGTGATCATCAGTGGTTAGGGTAACTGTCAATAGTTATTCATAAACATCAGTGGTTAGGGTCTGACCATTGGTGGTTGACTGTGTATTTCTAGGTTTGATCAATAGAAGATGATAGGATTCCACAAATGGGTTTTAAGAATTAGGTAAGGGCTAGATTGATTATGAAATGGAATAAAAGCATGTGAATATTGACAAACAAGTATGCATCTTACCATAAGTTGATTGGGTGATTGGTTGGCATAGTTATCCTGTGGGTGAAATCTGGCTTGTTTCCAATAGAGTAATAGTACCTAAAAGCTCAGTTGAGAGGTGATGGTGAGTTAGCTATCAATAATATGATTGATGCTTGATAACACTGATAACAATGATTGACCTACAAAATAAAACTCTTAGATACCTAAGCTCTTGATAATTATTACAAATCCATTTGACCTCTTCGGCCTCTCTCTCTTATAACCATAAGTAAGAGGTGGAATTGAAAGTGTAACTAAGTCATCTAAATATAATTTGTGCATGCAAAGGCACATAACATAAATTAGACAAGATTATATTTAGAAAAGGGTTAGTAGAGCTTGCATTCTCTTAGCTAAAAGGTGAATCCTGACCATTATGGTTAGGGGTTCCTAGGTTTGATCATTAATGATCACCCTAACTTTCGATGGTCAAGGTCCATAAGGATAGGGTCTTGAAGGCCAAATTTATTTAGTTAAGTGAAACTAAGTATAGATTGGTTAGTTTATGCTCGATAGGTGGAGGTTGGTCCCAAGGGGGTCCTAGGGTAGGTCCAAGGGAATTTTTGACATTTAAAATTATAGGTGTGTGGATTTTTGATGTCTAAATTTTGCCCCTTTTTATTGTGTAGCTTACATGAATGAGCTACAAAATAAAAATGGAGTGTGGGTCAAGGGTCTGGTTGCCTTAAGAGTGGTAGGAGGTGTTCCCCCTCAAACTAGGAGTTAGTGAGGTGAAGCTAAAATGGGTAGGGGATTGATAAGTGGTAGATGGTGAGTCATAAAGTGGTAACATGAGGTCAGGCATTTGAGATGCAAATGCATGCACACAATTAAATGAAAAGGAGCAATAGCTAAGATATCACATAGACTAGGTTTCCAAAGTTTGTAAAAATAAAGGTTGGTGATAAGAAGGACAAGTTATAAGTGAACCATATGACTACCTATAGGCCTAGTGGTTGGGAACACTCATAAATACAAGTCTTCTAAGTGATCTCTATGTATTTAGTGGGTATCCAAGGTAGGAAGTGCTCCCAAGAAAAACACAAATGGGTCAAGTGTCACAAGTATCTAAGGTAGGAAGTGCTCCTGGTGAGACACAAATAGGTTGATATACATGAGGTGGCACAAAATTCAAAAGGGTTAACATGGAAATGTTGTCACTATGATCAAAAGACCAGGAAAAAAGTGTCACAAAATTATGCACCAAATAGGCCAAAGGAGACCAATGGTGAGGTGATGAGGTGGCCAGGCTGATGGGAGAAAGGTATATCCAAAGTAGGCAAGAGCTTGATGTAAATTACTTGAAATGGGTAGAGTGATGGTGAAATTTTAGAATTAGGGCTTATAGGGTTTTTAGATCATCGATGGTCAAGGTCCCAGAAAGGTGACCCTCAATGGTCACCTTGACCATCGACAGTTAGGGGAAACCCTAAAAGTTAGAGGGTAAAAGTAAAAAACAAAAGTAACTCTTTGTCATTGTTACTATTATTGGCTATAGACTTTGTTTTAGCAATTTTGGTGTGTTATGAGGAGGGTTCAGGCTAAGGTGGGTATTGTTCATTGTCTAGAGGCATGTTGTAGATTCTATGGGTCTAGGATGTAGGGAGCATGAGGATGTGGTCATGCACCTACTTGAGGGCTCAAACCATGGAAGAGGTCATAAAATAAGGTAAGGGGTATACTAAATTGGTAGATAGGTTTGATTTTGTTGTTTTTATGTTTACATGGTGGGTAGGTCTACAAATTTAATATTTGGGCCTGCATGTCCTAGGTAGGGTTTTGGGTGAATGGGGTGGGTAGAACATAAAATTAATAGGATAGGTGATTGAAATGGGTAGTAGGTGAGCTAGGGATGCTATATAAGTTAGTATTTTTTTAATTTATTTTCTATTGAGGACCATGGTAGGTTTGGGCATTCTAGCCATAGAATGACCATAGGTGACTATTGACTATTAGGTATAATCATCGTGGTTGACACCCTAGGAACTAAGGGTCCTCAACCATCAGCGGTCAGCATGACCACTAGTGGTTAGCTAAGATAAGCTATCCTTTGGTAAAAATTTGACTAAGTGCTAATGGCTTGTTTAGGGATAATATAGGGTAAAATTATTAATGATTAGTTTGGGGTAGGGGATTAGGTTCAAAATTTATTCAAATGGGTTGGTTGTTATGGTTAGGTCTAAGAGGTTAGGGTTAGGGGTGCATTTAAAAGATAGGGTAGATGAGACTAGTTAAGGTCTAAGATAAGCATTTTAATTCAGTATAAGCTCAAGAGAAGATACAAATGGCCACATTAAAGGGATATATTAAGAAATTATAGGTTTAGGTTCATGATTTGATAGCCCAGAGGGACTAGGCATAGACCACTCTTTCCACTATTACACATGAGAGGGATACTCTGAGATAGAGGGTTGGAGTGGGTGCAACAACAAGAGTTCCACTAGGGACAGTGCCACAATCATGGTACCTAGCTACCATAGAGGAGCTCATATATGATGAATTGATGATGTTAGATCAACTACCCTAGGCCATGAGGTTTATAGATTATAGGGATAACTTGATCAGTGGGCCATCGATATCTACTCCAATTCAGTGGGCTGATATAGTGGGATAGATAGGAGTTCCAAGGGGATCACCACTAGGTACAAGTATAGATGGGTCCAATGATAATGGTGTAGGCCCATGATTATTTTAAGATATGTTATTTTGATGTACTATACTAATACTAACCTACATGATGATGCAACAAGATGTATATGATTTTGAGAGAGCCTAACACATTATGACATGTATTTTTTTTATGATTAGATGTATATGATGTATGTTTTTTGATGTGTATTTATGATAGATACTTATGGTTTATGATTATGTCTTATGGTTTTTCACTTAGTAGCTTAGGTATGTGATGCTCGAAAGTTAGCTATGATGATCTGATTCTAATCATGGTTCTGATAGGATATGTTATGGCTATATCAGTGAAATGGTAAATGGTATATGCCATGATGTTTTTTTCATTGATTTAGTTTATGCTTGTGATGGTGTAATGAGATGCTTATTGGCTCGTATGATGTGATTGATGTTCATGGTTTGTTATGATATGTTTACATTATGTTTGAATCATTAATGGTTAGATGTTGTTGCTTATTGACATAGTTCATGATGTTCATGCTTTGGATGTGATGTTTATTATTCATGCACATAGTGAGAGGCTCACATAAACTAATAAAAGATAATAAAATGAACAACATGCCTTTTCATTGGTAAAGATTGACATGAAACCCAGAGTTGGATTAGCTTAGTGAAAATAATCCTTTATAATGCTTTGCATTAGCATGCTTAGGTTGATAGATAGGGATCCTAATTACATTATGTCAAGTAAGCTCATAGTCCCATGCATATGACATGTGGAGGGAGATTGGGTGAAACTAGAACCTTTAGTGAGACTAGTATGCCTTTTTATGTAGGTGTCCAAAGAGGTAACATAAAAAAGTCTATGTCTATATATAAAGTGTATACTAATTGATGCGGGAAGTCTACTAAGGAGAGAGGATTTTGGCTTTCCAAGATTATTGCTTTTTATGAGAGCCGATTATGGCTTTCAAAATTATTTTTCTCTTGCTTTTGATTTTACTAGAGGGTCAAGGAAGTTGATCGATGTAGGAAGCTTATAAGAAATTATTAGCTTTAACTAATGGTTTACTCAACCATCCTTCAAGGGAATGGTCCAAGATTATATACTTAGTTTAAATTCTTCTAATAGTTGTCCTTCAAGGGATCAACCCACATTATATTTGAAAATTTTAGAATAATTTTCAACAATTGTCCTTCAAGGGAGCAGTCTATGAATGCTAACGATGACCCATGATTTATTTTTATTTTTTATATTGCTTTTTCTAGATTTTTATTGACATAGACTTACTCATTCATGTTCAATGGATTACCTTTATGAAGGCAAAACTAAGCTGACATGAAGGTTCAGTAGGTGAAAAAGAGGTATAGGTGACAATGACCATAGGAAATGATCTCAAAGAGATGGAAATTACTATGAGAATCATGCCATGGGTAGAACCATGGTACCCATAGTTCAATATTAGGCTATAATTATGATGGATAATCACATGATTCAGTTTTAGTTAGTTGCCCATAAAAAGAGGGAAATGAATGTGGTTGCAAGGGATGAGCTTAAGTTAGACAAATGATGATTGTGATCCCTATCTAACAAGAAAAGACATGTAAATGCAAATAATTGAGAGGGTTAGGTTCTAGTTTGCCTTTGAAAGAGGACAAATGATAAGCTCCTAATCTATACTTATGGGTAGTGATATAGGGTCCAAGCCAATTGAAAACAAATTTTCCCCATTTTATTTTCTCCATATTAGTTACATGTTGGTTTTCCTTAAGGAAAAGATTTCCAATATTGAATTTTGAAACTTTCAGGTGTTTTTTGTAGGCATGTTTGATTCATTTTTTGTATACATGAAGATGGGAAAGGGTAGCCAAATGATGCTTGTAAAGTAGCTCAAGTTGAGAAAAATGTTCTTGATGATAATCATCTTCTGAGTTAAGATCATGTAATTATATGCAAAGAGAAGGTATTTGGACTTCAAGAGGCAATATAACCTCAGCTCCAAACACAATAAAAAAAGGTGTAGCACCTTTAGGAGTTTGGATGCTAGTGAGATATGCCCATAAGTTAAAAGGGATGTGCAAGTGCCAATCTTGACCTAAGACATTAACCATTTTGGTAAGCATGTTGTTAAGGTTTTTGTTAGAGGATTTTGCCTATCCATTTGTTTATGGGTGATAAGGTGATGAAAAACTAATTTTAATGCTAAATACATCACAAAGACATTGAAGTTGTTTATTTTTGAAGGATTTTTCATTATCAGTGATGATCTTATGGGGAACACTGAAATGAGAGATGATGTGATGGGTAATAAATTTGACAATCTTGTTAGCTTTAGTCAGGACAAGGGGAATAACTTCTACTCATTTGGTAAAATATTTAGTCATAGTAATGATAGAATGATGTCAATATGAAGAGTGGAGGTTAATTTCACTGATAAGGTCTAGACCCCATTGTGAAAAGGGCCAAAATTTTGTAGAAATGTGAAGACCAATGCTAAGTGCATGATGTAAATTAGCATGTTGTTGACACTTGACATAATTTTTCACATAATCACAATAGTCTTGGTTAAGGGTGAGCCTATAATAACCTAGGTAGACTATGTGATTAGCCACAACAAGTCCACTAAATTACCCTCATAGATACTCTCATGCGTCTCCTTGATAGTGTGAGAGATTTATAGAACATGGAGGCAATGGAATAAGAGGCCATAAAAACCATGTTTGTAAATAATTCCTCCCATAATGGTGTAATAGGAGGTGCTCTGAATAAATTCCCAATGGGTATTAATATAGAGGTAAGAGTGAACTATGCCAAGGTGAAGGTAGTTAAAAGTTTATTAATACCAAAGGTCAGGAAAAATATCTTCCACACTAAAGATGGTTGGAGTGTCTGATTAGTGTAAGAAGGTTTGGTGAGGTGATGGATAATGATTGATAGTTTGGAGTTCAATGGTGCTGACAAGATATGAGAGGCTAGCAAAGCTATGGTATTGACAAATTTATTGGTAGATCATGGGGTGGTTTGAATATGGTAGTGTTCAAATGATGCTAAAAGTTCTATAACCAATTGCCTATACAGTTGTAAGACCTCATTCTTATATTGAGAAAAACCGGTGACTTGGTTGACCATAAGTTGGGAGTCACTAAAGATATTGATTGTTTTGACTCCTAAGGCTATGTAAATTTGGAGACCTATTACTAGGGATTCATACTTAGCCACATTGTTGGTACATTCAAAGTCAAGCTTAAATGACAAAGGAAGTGGTTCACTAATAAGGGAGATAAGGATGATATTGGCTCCCCCCCCCCCACGCTAACATTTAAAACCATCAAAAAATATGGTTACCTAATTGATGAAATCTACTTGAGATAGGCTTGTAATAGACTCATCTAAAAACTCAAGTAGAGGTTAGTTGTTTTTAATGGGTGCCTCAGCCAATTAGTCCATAATGAACTACCTCTTGATCAATTCCTATTGGAGGAACTCAAGGTAAAACTCAAATAGAATAGTGAGCCACTTAGCCATAATCTAGTTTTGGTATGGTTTGGAGTGCATGTACTTGAGTAGATTAGTATTAGTTATGACAAACATTTTGTGGTTAAGAAGGTAGTGGTAAATTTTGGTGGCCACAAAGACTAAAACTAAGCACAGCATCTAAAAATGCATCTACCAAGTCTCGTACTTGACAAGTGTGTAGCTAATGTAATAAATGGTTTTCTCTTTGTGTTGTTCATCCTGATGGGCAAGCATTTCTCCTAGAGCTGGTCAGTGGTAGAGATATAAAGGTAGAAAGGTTGGTCATCCTTAGGAGGTGTGAGGATAGGAGGAGATAGAAGGTACCCTTTGAGTACATCAAAGGCCTTTTGATAATCAACATTCCACTTGAAAGAGATGTCTTTTCTCAAGAGGTGATGGAAGGGTTGACACTGATCAAAGAGCTAGAAGATGAAGCGATGAATGGGTTGAAGCTTCTCTTGTAAACTATAGAGTTTTTTAAGATTTGTTGGAGGTAGTATCTCGAGGATGGATTTAATTTTGTCTAGATCAACCTCACTTCTTTTAAGGGAAATGATGAAGTCAAGAAGTTTTCTTGACATGACCCCAAAAATACATTTGTCAAGATTGAGGTAGATGTGATAGTGGATTAGGCACTCAAAGATAATCTTGAGAATGGATAAATGGTCTTTGTAAATCTTACGCTTATTGAGATGGTCATCCACATAGTCTTTCATGATTATATGGATAAGGTCATAGAAAATATAGGTCATGGCACATTGGTAGGTTGCACCAGTCTTCTTAAGACTGAAGGGAATGAATCTATAATGTAAAGTCCCCATGGGGTGATAAAGGTAATTTTGTGTTGATATTTAGGGGTAATCAAAATTTGATTATAACCTAAGAATCTATCCATGAGATATAACATCTCATGGCATGTTATAAGATCAACAAGTTAGTTAATGCTAGGTAGACGAAAGTCATCCTTTGGGTAGGAGAGGTTGAGGTTACAAAGGTCCACATAGATATGTAGTCCCCCTGTGTATTTAGTGACAAACATGATGTTTAAAACCCATTGGGGATAATCAATGAGTTGAATAAAGTTGACAAAAAGAGGCATTAAAACTCTTCTTTAATAAGGAGGGCTATGCGAGGATGTATTAGATGAAGTTTCTATCTGATAGGTTTGGCATCATGATTGGTTATGATGTTGTGAGTGGTAATGCCAGGTCTATAAGAGGCATATTGGCATATGACCAAGTGAATGTCATACTATGATCTTGGAAGAAGGTATAGAAGTCTTGTAGTTCCTCAAGGGTGATAGTTTGTCCAAGTTTTATAATGTGGGGGTTGTCCAGAGTGCCCAAGTCAATATCTATGGTAGATTTATTCAACATGGTTGAGGTTTTTAGAGGTAGGGATTTGTGGATGGATAAATTCAGTGCACCAAGGTTGGTAAGAATAGCATCATCATCATCTTGACACTAAATAATGTTAATGGTAGGAGAGTCTTCTACCATGAGTTCAAGATGGATCAAAGGGGTGGATATGGGTGTCCCTTCCTTTTTATAAGTTATGAGGATGAGTGTAATCATGTTGATGAATAAAAAGTTAAGTGGGATGATGTCCTCATCCTCACACTTAGGTTGAGAGGGTGTTGGTGGGGAAGGGGTTTCTTCTTCAATAATGATAGTGATAGGTTGTGTGGATTTATTTTTATTAGGTAGAATGAATCCAAGGCCATGATTTTTTTGAGGATTTTAGATCTCAGTCAAGGTCAACATGTGTGGGTTGTGCTCATATCATCCTAAACCAAATCCCTTCTAGGCACACCTATGAAGGTATAGTTTTCCAAATTTTGGGTTGTCCAAATAAGAGAAGGTACAGGTGAATGGTTTAGGTGGAGGGGGAGTGTTAACAACATTAAGTGGTTTGTCAATTACCCCATAGATAAAGTGGTTTTGACAATTAAGAGGTCCTAAAGGAATAATGGCTCCAATGTTGGGGTCATAACCTGGTTGGTGGTCGTGTTTCCCATATTATTAGGGAGTAAGGAGGGCATTAAGGGTGAGGAGATTATATTCTCCAAGGGTAAGGTGTTGGAAGGTAGTTTCTAAAGAATTAGTGATGGGTATCTAGCCCATGGGATAGATGAATTGGTAGATGCCTCAATGGAAGGTGAAGTAATGGTTTTAGCTTTTATGAGTGAGGGATTGATGGTGGTTATTTATAGTGCTTTAGATGGAGGTAGGAGAGTGTCATTAGGTCGGTAGGTTATATTAAATGCTACAAAAGGGCTAGGGTCAACTTGTATGGTAACAACTAGACCTTTATGTTCAAACTTGACACAATGATGGAGGGTGGAAGGTACACAAACCATGGCCCAAATCCAAGGTCTCCCTAGTAAAACATTGTATTAGAATTCACCTTTGACCACATAAAAGAGTTTAGGGAGTGTATGAGGTCATAGCTAAATATGAAGGATGATAATTCCCAAGGTATTGGTCACAGTGTCATTAAAGGATCTAAAGATGGCTAAAGTTTTAGACATGACATTATCCAGTAGCTTGAGTTCCTCATAGGCATGGGAAGAGATGATGTTGATACTGGGTCTGCCATCAATCATAACCCATTTGATGTGGATTTGGTTGATGTGGGTTGTAATAAAAAGAGGGGTATCTAGGTCTTCAGGATGGATAGAATGTATCTCTAATTCCTTGAAGGTAACAAGGGTGGATATTTAGAGAGCATCAATGAATGCCTCTATAGGTTGGGAGTCTCCTGATCTAACCTTAATGGCTTGCATAGCCTCGATCATAGCCTAATGATGGTGAGGTGAGGTGAAAATGAGCTCATAGAGGCTCACCTTAGTTTGGGTCTAGTGAAGTTGTTTAAGGATGACCCTCCTGATTTATTTAGAGGGGTTAGCCTCCAGAGTGCCTAAGATGGTGACTTTGGGCTTAGCTATAGACATGGAAGTTTGGATCTAGTTTGGTTTAGGGTGAATTAGTGGGTACATCCATAGAATGGACACGTTGGGCTTTACTTTATCCTTTTGTTGTGATCATGTGATCATATTAAGGGTATGGATGGAGGGGCAAGGTGTGATGGGGGTTGGGTTGATTCTCTATCACTCTGAGGTGAGAGTGGGGGATTATGAATGTTTTGGTGATTGGTTGTTAGGTGTAGTGGTAGAGGAATGGATGGAAGGTCATCTACTAAAAGATCATCCTCATCATAGAGTTGGTAGATAATGGCCTAGAGAGATTTTTAATTCTTCGTGTCATGCCCAAGTATCCTATGATAGGAGTAGATTTGATAGTTGTTTTACCAGGTCAACTTCAAACCAAGAGGATCAAAATGTTTGATAGGAGGTAATTTGAGGTAGGAGGTCTACAATAATCTTTAAATAATGGTCATATAAGATTATACTAGAGGTAATAAAGGTTTAGAGATCATGGTTTGGGTTATTAAGATGGGCATGTTGGTGGCAATAGGTTTGGTGAGAGATGGTTTGGGTAAGGTGGTGTTTCTAGTTAATAGTTTTGGTCTAGGTATGTTGGTAGTTGGGGTGGTTGAGTTTGATGGTCTGACTATTGGTAATCTAAGAAGGACCAACACAATTGATAATAAATGGACTAGTGTAGTCAACATTAGTAGGTGACATATGTTAAAGGGGGGTTGCTTTTTAAGCAAAGTGGAAGGGTGAGGCCCTAATATAAAGGGTAAGGTAGAGGGAGGTAAAGTCTTAGTCATGTGTCCCTTCAAAGTTTTCATACTCTTGGTTAGTGTGGGTTGAGACCTGGGTATAAGCTTGGGTGAAGTTAAATTCTACTTTAAAGGATGGGTGAACCAAACTCTGAGTAGGGAAGGCACCAAGTGTTTTGAAAGGTTTGGTTGGTGATGTGGTGGCTATTTTGGTTGACTAAAAAGGTGGGGGGTTGGTAGAAGTTTGGATTGGTTTAAGAGGTGGTAGAGAGATGATAGATTGGTTATTTATTGGAATGCTATAAGGTTTAGCTTTGTTGATGGGTGAAATCCCTAACTATTTTTAGAAAGTGGTTTGATCCATTTTTGGTTTTTTAGCCATACCTAACTTTTGAACAAGTTTGAAAAAAGGTTTATATACTAGTGTAGCCTCTAGGGTAGTGGGTGCTGAGGAGACACCTATGGGTTTGGGAGGAGGGTTGATAGCCTCATTAATTTTGTCAAATAAATAAGGTAATTTTCAGATAGGTGGCTACTCTATGAGGGGTGTTTGTGAAAAATTCACTCCCCTAGGCATGATCTCCATAGTTGTGTATTGGTCTTTAGTTAGAGGAGATGGTAGGATAGGAATGATTGTTTATTCTAGTTGGCTATCCAAAGGGGTACTTGATTATTCCAAAGCCATTATGAGCAAATTTAATGAAAAAGGAACCTCCTTGGTTTGGGCCTCTAAAAGAAGGGAAAGTGATTTCATCACCTTGGTAGATGAATTGGGGGGAAAAACAAGTAGTTTGGATGATAGGTGCATTGAGGACCATATTGACCATATGGGCATCATGAGTATATTTAGCTTATTTGTCTTTAGCTTTAATAGGGGCATGGTTGGGAAAAGGTTTCTTGAAGATGTCAAGAGATTGATTTTTAGGGGCATTGGGATTATCCAACATGAGTTCTAATTACCTTATGAAAATCACAGAGGTCATTCTCATTATACCAAGTAGGTGTTGGATGAGATGAATCAAACTGATAGGGAGGTTTGATGGGTGGAAGTTGTATAAGGTTAATTTTTAGGAGCTTTTCTAGAATTGAGGTATAAGATTCCCCAAGTGGAATGAATTTTTTGTGGTTTCTTCGGTTTGGGTTCCTTGTGTTTTAGTTGGAGGTAATGTGAGAATTTTTTTGATTGAGATTGGGTATAGGGGAGGTTTAAAGGATGATGGAATTTATGATTCCCCTGGTCTTCATTCTGATATTGACTTGGTTGCCTAGTTTAGAGGAAGAGGTTTCATTGTCTTGAAGGTAGAGTTATTATTTCATAACTTCAATTTACCCTCATCTTTGGCTTAGTTTTATAGCTTATGTGCCATGGTAAAAGCCTCATCAAAAGTTATTAATATTTGGACATGTAGTGTAAAGGATATATGTTTGGTGCAGGCTCAAGTTAAAATTTCTATAAGTTTAATTTGAGGCAAGGAAAAAGAAAGTTTTTTAATCAAGATTCTCCAATGGGTTAAAAAATTAGTAATAGACTCATCGTCAAATTGTCTAATAGAATAGAGGTCCGTGATAGAGACCTTCTTGGAAATGTTAATGGAAAAGTGATCTAAGAAGACATGTGCTAGTTGGGTGAAAGAAAAGATGGAATGCTTGGTAAGGGCACTATACTAGTAGAGTGATAGGTAGGATAAATACACGATGAAGGTTCAAAGGAGAAGGGCATCATCATAATAAATCATGTGACATGCATTCTTAAAATCCCTAAGGTGTTGTTGGGGGTCCTCCTTGATTTGAAATTTGGTAAATTTTAGGAGCTCCTCATTCAAGAGGGTAAGGTATGATGGGGACAGAAGGATGAATAGGTTCATTAAAAATATAATCATAGGATATGATGTTATTATCCCCTAAAATGGATGACTCAAGGTTGGTCATATTTTCCATGAGCATTTTCATTAGGTCGGTCTAAGGTGGTGTACTAAAAATATTGTAAGGTTTATATTATGGTTGAGGTTGGGCAACATATTGGTAATTATTTGATAGTTGAGAGGTTACCACATATTAGAATGTAGATGCTATAGGTTGGGTAGGGTAGGTAGATGATGGTAGTTGGGTAGTGGGTACATACCCTTTTGGGTTAGGGATGTATCATAGATTGGGTGCAATAGGTAACTGCTAAATATTCCATATGGATTGGGCATGGGTGGTAGTTGGGTTTGGTAATAAGAGGTGAGGTAGTGACCTTTGTGCTAATTAGAAGGGATAGATACCCCTAAGCTTAGTGAATTGGTATTGATTTATGGGTTAGGTTTGATAGAGGGGAAGTTGGTAGTGATAGTGGTGGTTGATCCAACGATGAGTGGAGCATGATGGGTCAATGGTTGGGTTGTTCCCAATGTATAAGAGTCATTAATAGGGGTAGGAGGTGTAAGGGTAATGATTGGTTGGATAGGTTGGTTTTCAACTGTAGCATCAAAGTGGTTAGTAGATGAAAATTCTTGGGTGGTAAAAGGTTAGGTGGTGATCATATAAATAGGGATACCCTTCATAAGGTGGGATGGCATGCCATAAGGAGGATCCTAAGGTAGAGTTGAAACTAGGATATGGTGAGAAGAGGTGTTAAGATAGTGCTAAAGGGAAACTAGATTATTGTCTAGAAAAGTGATAAAATACATGTCTCCTTAGGGAACTACCTAAGGGAAAGTAGGTCTTCCCAATGGATGAGATGAATCTTCTACCTCAAAGATGCACTCCATAGATGAGGAGGTAGAAGAGGTTGATTTAAGTGACATGTTTTGTTCTATTAGGTCTCTTCACTGCTGATGAGTGAGAATCATACAAGAAAAAGGGGAGAGAAAATAAGAACAAACTCACTACTCAAACAATAATAAGACAAGAAAATTATCAAGGAAATCAATACACACACTATGAAATATGTTAAGCTTAGAAGTTAGTTTTAATCTCACTTTTGGCTTATGTCATATTTTATGAGAATGTGTGATAGAAGTTGGCTTATATATTAGGTACTATATAATAAATATATGGTTGGTTTTAGGTTGTTTAGGTGCTCAAAATAATTTGTATTGGGGCCTACCCCCTCACTTCATAGCCCCACAACAATAAGGGTGTTAGGTGCTTAGTCGATATATATTGATATCTAAAGTTTATACTCAACCAGAGAGCTGAGATGGGTCTCCCCTTGGTAGTGACCTCCAAGTAGGATTACTAAGAATGGTTAAGGTGACCATTTGATGATGAAATCCTATTCGGGCCTTTTCTCAATTTTTTTTGATTTTGACTAATGAAAGTGGTCTGTCTAATGTGTGCAACAAAAGTGATGCTACGACAATATTATACTATTTTAATTAATAGTGAACTAATGTTAAAGGCAATCAATGAATGTAGTTAGTTTTAAGTCCAAAAGATATTTTAGTTTCAATTATGAGCATATATATAGAAGAGAGCATACAAATACAAAGAAAATGTTAGTAAGGACTCTAGGTCCCACCAGGCATGCCATAATGTTTCATGTAAATTTTTGCTTAATTTCTAAAGAAAGAGAGAAAAGAAACTTGATATGAGTATGGTTGAAAAACCTATTTGTGCATGTGTTTAATTATAATATTATGAACCTATCATCTTTGGCTTGGGAGGAAGACCTATAGACAAGAAATCACTAAAGTAAACTTGTTTATTAGATAGATAGTTGGGTGGATTGCCTAGCGATAGCTAGATCTTGGAAGTGAGAGCTTCCATAGGGGATATCAATCCACACATTTAAAAAAATCAATTTCATAAAGATGAAAATAAGGTACTTTCATCAATAATAAAAAGGTACTAAAATTTAATACAAGAAATATTGGTAGAAAAATAGACTAGAAATGATCTACTTAGTGATAGACTAATTAATAATAGTGCTAATGGGTTGAGGTATGCTTTAGAAAATCTAAAAAGGGTGTGTGAGTTGTCAAAAACACAAAAAGGTATAGTTTATTAAGTGTGGGTGGGTGAAATTAGCTTGATAGTTTTTCTACCATAAGTGACAATTGACGGTTGGGGTAACCATCGATAGTTATGCCTGACCGTCAATAGTTAGGGTCTGACCATCAATGATTGAATATGTATTTTTAGGTTTGATCAATAGAAGATTATGGGATTCCATAAATGAATTATAGGAATTTGGAAAGGGATATATTGATTTTGAAATGGAATAAAATCACATGATATTGACAAACAAGTATGTGTCTTACCATAAGTTGATTGGGTGAGTGGTTGGTGTAGTTAGCTTATGGGTGAAATATAGCTTAATTCCAGTAGAGTAAAAATACCTAAAAGATTAGTTGAGAGGTGATGGAAAGTTTTATATCAATAATATGGTTAATTCTTGATAACACTAATAACACTAATTGACCTACAAAATAAAACTCTTGGATACCTTAGCTCCTGATAATTATTGCAGATCCATTTGACCTCCTAGGCATCTTTCTCTTATAGGCATAAATAAGAGGTGGAAGTGAAGGTATAACTAGGTCATATAAATATAATTTGTGCATTAAAAGGCTTGTAACACAAATTATACAAGGTTATATTTAAAAAAGGGTCGATAGAGTTTGCATGCTCTTGGCTAAAAGGTGGACCCTGACCATCGATGGTCAGGGGTTCCCAAGGATAACCATCGATAATCACCCTAACCATCAATGATCAAGGTCTATATGGATAGGATATTGAAGGATAGGGTTAATCAATTAGGTGAAACTGAGTGAATATTGGTTGGTTTAAGTGTGATAGGTGTAGGTTGGTCCCAAGGGGGTCCTAAGGTAGGTCTAGGGGCATTTTTGACATTTAGAATCGTAGGTGTGTGGATTTATGGTGACTATAGTGAGAAAAAAATATCAATGATGGATTTAATCCTTTAAGGCATAATTATGGAGTGAGAATACTAAGTTCAAGACCCTATGCTCAAACCTTATCCTAATGAACACCTACATCCACTTTGAAAAGGTACAAGGACAATTTGTGATTGTAAAGATGAAGTGTTTAAAGCATTGTGAAGAAGGGTTCCAAAATTATAATAATGAAAAAAAAAATTGAGATGACCATAAATTGTAAATTGAATGATTTGAAACTAAAATGTAGTCAAGACTCAAATAGCTACCTACATTCATGGTGTAAGTATGCATGAGAGGTAAAGTGTATGCAAGAAAAATGTGCAATTTTTAAAAGGTGGTAGAGTTATGAAAGATTTTAAAGTCCTTAAAAATGTATAAATAAGTCATTTTTATTCTTAATAACTTAGTTTGGAGACCTAAAACCCATAGAATGTAGTCAGATAAAGCTAATAAGCATCTACAGGTTGTTAGGAAGAGGCAGGTTGGTTCCAAGCCTGAGTAAGGAGTAGAATGTATATGAAAAGATTTGAGGTATATCTCAAGTGAATAAACAAGTCATGAGGTCATATTAATATCAAAGGAAACATGATGAAATGGAAAATTATATTGGTCAAAATAGAGTTCAAAACCTCTATACACAGTCAACAATACCATACTCAGGCCTGCCCACTTGATTAAATGAGAATTATTATTTAGAGTGGAAACAAGAGGTAAAGAGGATTATTTTAATCATATTAATATTTACATAGTGATGACATAACTATAGTTAATCATTATACCCATGATTAAATAATTAAAACAATATAGAAAGCATGTCTAGGCCTACACAACCCAACCAACACATAGGCTTACTTGCCTGGCTGAGTGAGGGTCATTTATCTATCATGAGAAGATAAATTATGAGGGAGGAAAACCATTTTAAAATGGTTTAATAGTGTCATAAATATCTCATTTTTATCCTCAAACCTAATAATAAGAGATAGAATGAATCTTGGCTCTATTTTAGGCCAAACAAGCCTAAGACATACACAGGCCCATATGGACAGTCATGAACAAAGTGACTTGTTAAAGATAAAGTGAAGTATTGGGGGAATTTAAAAGTATAAATTGTTATCACAAACCCTAAATATTCATCATAAATAGGGGAAAGTAAATAAAATTTTAGTTTGACCTCTTAAGACACCTTGATCTTTCCTAATGTATGACTACATTTTAAGACTAGTTTTCTCTCACATGTTGTAACCATGACCTCATATATAAAATCTAATGGTTTTTATAGGAGGTATAAAGGTAACCATAATTAATTATTATGGCATCAATTGTTTGATTAAGTATTTAACCTACATGAACAAAGATTAAGACCCCAGACCCCTCTCTAATGGCTTGCTTATAACTTGAGAGTCAAATTCTCACACTCATAACTTTCATGAGGTTTTGAATTGGACCAAATGGTGTTTGGAGGTGATGGATGGGTCCCATAACTACAATCTTGTGGAATTATGAGAGAGAAAGAGGATATTTTCATTATGAACAATCCTTAAGAATTGAAACCACTCTAAACCCTCTTAAAACCCTAGTAGTGACCAGTCAAGATATATGGACTCATAAACCACAAGTAAAACCTCTTGAACATTATTTTGGAATCTGAGTGTATTCTCCATGAATACCTTGTTTGTACTTGAAATTGTATAGACTATAATAAATGCACTATTTTACATAGTTTTTAGTGTTTTATACATGTTTTAGATAGATGAACACTCTAAAACCATTGGATGATGTCACCTAATATGTATTTCATCCTTTAAATCTAAAAAATATGCATATAAAATTCTATAATTGGTTAAACAAAGCTCATTTTCTAAGGTAATCTCAAATAAGCTTAAAATGAGACTAGGTGGCAAGGCCATTTCATGGTTCTCATACTTCCATAGGGTCTCAGGGCCTCAAATTTTGCATGTATATTTTTAACATAATATTTAAAGTGAATCACATGATTTTGGGTGATTTAACATGTGTGGGAGAGGTATGGAGTAGAAAAATAGGGTTATAGGCAAGGAGGCCTAATTGAGGATATAAAAAGGTAGAAAAAGTGACTTCCACTTAGAGTCTAGACATGAAATTTAAAATTAATTATAAGTGTATATTTTATCCTCAAATATTTTTTCATTTTATCAAGGACCTCCATACATTCTCCTACACAATGAGGTTTACAGGTTTTTAGGGCTATAAGTAAAATATGCCTAGTGAGATCTTGAGGATAAAAATGAAGTCTTGGGCATTTTTTCATTAACCAAAATGGATTTTTTTAGTTCTAATCACATATTTTAAGGTCATCCATGGATATAGAGTGACTTGTATAAGATGAACTCAGGTTTTGAGTCACTTGTACCAAGCTAGGCATGGGAAATGAAGAGTTTCAAGACACCTAGGCATATGAATGATGAAATGTTAGATCAGAAGAGTTTTTTATTTTAGTTAAGGTATAAAATGAGATGGTCTAAATGCATTCATGATTATTTTATTATTTATAGGTCCATTTATCGCTTTTATTATGTAAAGAAGGGCAGTTTTCAAGAAGATGATCAAGGTGTCAAGCTAAGTTTTAACTCCTACAACACTTGGAGGATTGGATCATATTCAAATGAGTGACACATGGATTTGGAAATATTTTTATATAATTCATAAATCCTCCTTATTTTAAAATTCCATGTGGACACTTAGAAATATTCTCCTTGTATGCCCCTCTCTATTCATAATTCTTTATATAAGTAGTCATTTTTGGCTTTGTAATCTATCCACATCTGATATGGAAAATCCCTTATAGTTTGAGTACTAATTTTACCTTTGAATAAAATATTTAAATCTATTTTTAATTTCTCAATCTCTTCTCTACGTGTGTGAATTAGTTCATGGTTGAATGGAAAGTGATAGTTTTATGTCCTTGTGTTTATCTCACTTTCTCATGTGTTGTGCAAGAAATATGCTTTATAACGGGTCACATGAAGTGTAGTTACTGTCTTTTGTGTGTCTTAAGTGTAAGTAAGAGTAATAGTGTCTATAATCATAACTTATATTCATTTACCTTGAGAAATGCATGGCATCTTACCTTCATGTTGAAACACTTTTATTAGAGAAACCTTGGGTGTTGAGATAGTTTTATAAATTGACTTTTCATAGTGAAAGTTCATGGTAGTCTCATGGACTTAATATCAGTGTGTCACTTATATTAGGTTAGTGTTAATCCATTATATCCCTTTTATTTAAAATAAAGTAGATTAGTGGTTAGTTGTAGGTGTGGTGCAAAGGAGCTTGCCCTTCAATCTAGAGACTCATCTCTCCCATAG
>JARHVA010004087.1:1435000-1670000 GCA_037957365.1 Torreya grandis | reverse complement strand
TGATGAATTAATATCAAGAGGAATCATGTGTAGTCAACTACTAGGGTAATCTCAACATCGGATCAAGCTCCATAGCTATAAATACAAGGTCAAAGAAGAGAGTGATTAAAGAAGTCCAAGGGGAAACTAGTGGTCCAAATATGAAATATAAACAACCTCAAGGATTAAGTATGAAAAATTAATCCCCCATGGTTTAGGTACATTATAAAACTCATAATGTTAGAGCTCCTTTTATGCCTTCTCCTATGCAACAAGTTACACAACACTAGTGGTAGTACTATGGATTCTAGAGTGCATGAGAAAGTTGGAAGATATCTTATGAATATTATGGAGCAAATGAAGAAGGCTAATTTAAGCATCCAAATGTGGTAAAAATTATTCATACTTGGTTAAAGATACCTACTCCAAAATGATTTGTCCAAGCTCAATACATCATCTAGATAGCCTAGTAAAAGAGGAGTAGTTTTGATAAATTAGTTGAAGACCAAAGATGGATAGCCAATCAAACATAAAATAAAGAATAAACCTCCTCCATTATACCTCTCCATCATTATTGGAGATTCATTGGTGCATAATTTCTTGATTAATAGTGGATAAAGTACATCAATCATGCCTAAATAAGTAGTAGACAAGCTGGAGTTGAAGTATGAATCACACTCTAAGGGGTTGTTATAATTGGATGGGTTAGCTACCAAGATGGTTGGCATTATCAAAGGTTTAAATCTCACTCTCTATGTTTACCCTACATTTTATATCTCCTAATATATGGTGGTTGTATATGTGCCATATCACTTTTCCCTTTGCTTGTCAAGGGACTTCACTACAAAGATTAGAGGGGTTTTAACTTCAGATTGGTCTTACAAGGCATTTAGGACTAGGTATGGTGATAAGGTCTATATAAAATTTGAACCATTATAAAAGTTTCATGTGGATACATATGTGACTAATAATTCAAACATGAACTTTAATATTAATGATGAGGGAGACTATCCTAATGACCAAAAACATTTAACACCTCTTGATGGCATAATTGACCTATAGCTTTATGATTAGAGAGATGATCAACATGGGTTTGATCCATACAAGAATATTGAAGACATAGGTCTTGTCACATATATCATTCATGAATAAGATGATGAGTTTCTTAAACTAAATTTTGATGATGACTTTTAATAAGCTGCATGGGGTAACTATTTTATACATACAGATGATGATGAGTTTAAAAGTGTGTAAGAGCATGATAAACAAGAAGATAATGCATTTTTTCCTGTTGAAGAAGAAGAGATTCATGCATATGATAGTTAAGAAGGACATGATGATCTATGATAGTAGTACCATTCTATAATGTAATAATTTAAACAAATGGGCCACCTCTCCCTCAAAAGAAACATGAGCTTGGTGATAGGGTCAATGATGAACCTAATGAGCATAGAAAAGAGTGTCAAGTCACATTAAAATAGACTATAGCCTTGGAAGAATACAATTAGGTCAAGGTAGAAGATTATGTGAATGAGGAGCAACATATAACTTAATATGATCTTGATTCACTTGAAAATATGTTTGGCTAACAAGAAGGTGGTTTGATGCTTCTAAACATAAAGCACATCATAATCTAGATTAAGGAAAAGTTGAGAAGAGTTTTATGACTCCCAAGAAATAGATTGAGAAGCATCAAATGAGCATGAAATAAATCAAATAGGTTGAAATATCAAGTAGACCTCAAGGATATCTAAAAATACCATTCAAAGGAGTCTCAAGTGATGCACTTATAGCTAATAGAGGTATCATGAGTTGTAAGTCATTCCATCACCTTCATAAGTAAGTTTTATTTGAAAAACATCCATCATATGGTGATTTATTCCCATGGAGTAGTTGTGACTCTAGAAACATTCTCTTTGACCCTAGTTGAATCAAGAAGAATTGTTTCATCACCTTAAGCATGTTTTGAGGTCTATACATAATAGGTTCAGTGTGTTATTTTGAATTTATTATTATGGTTTTCCCTAAATGCCTTTGGTATATTGTGTTTTCTCATTTTTGTGTGGTTTTGTTTGAGTTTAAATTATGTATAAGGAATATTAGTTTTATTTTGTGGCATAAGGGTGATGCTATTGCCTAATGGGAGGATAAGGATACTGATTCATTAACATTGTAGGCATGTTACCCCTATGAATCACTAATTTATTGACCATATTTTAACCTCAAGTTAAAATTGGTCAACCCTTATAAGTTTAAACTTATCATATGGTTGTCAAAAATTGTATGTGGTCTTATCATGGTATTAAATGGTCCTAGTTTTTCTCCATGTAGTCATATTTGTCCCTTCCTAGCCCTGTGCAAGGTTTGGTCTAATGTGTAATTGTATAGTCCTCGGGGTCATTTATGAGGTATTGATGTGTTAAAAGGTTTTATATGGTATATAATCATTATAAAATATTATTATGAGCCTTTAAGGTCAGAATATCATGTACTAACCCTTTATTATGTTCTTATGTACAAAATTATCATTTTGGTCACCTTTTGGCCTATTTGGTGGAGTTTTGCATACCATATTACAAGGAAAACATGTAAATAAGGTTAATAAATGTATTTTATGTTAGATAATGGTTATTAATGTTCATTTACTGACAAAATTGTAGTTTCAAGGCCTTAAATGAGTAAAAGACCACTTTACAAGCATTTTTGGGCACTTGTAAGGCCTTACAAGAGCACTTTTTAGCTGAAAATAGTTTTATATTTTCCATTAGGCTTATTTACATCATTTTTAGGCTTTGGATCAAGTTTTATGTGGTAAAAAATCTCCATACATTCTCTCTCTTCCATCACTAACTTCACAAACTCAAAAAGGCAAAATTCAAGTTGATGGTATAGGAGAGAGAGAGAGAGAGAGAGAGAGAGAGAGAGAGAGAGAGAGAGAGAGAGAGAGAGAGAGAGAGAGAGAGAGAGAGAGAGAGAGAGAGAGAGAGAGTTAGGAGATAAAAATTTGGAAATTATTAGGGGTCCTAATAATATTGAAATTATTTTCAATTTTTTTCATATTCATGTCCCTTCATTTATAAAAAATCGCTAAGAGTGAGATCATGTCACTAGGCCTTGTCCATCCAAGTAGGGTCTAATTTTGCTTATGTTTCTCCACATCATAATTCGATGGAGAAGAATGTTTTTGAGGTTTTTTTTTAGAGTAAAATATATAGTTTACATGTTATTTTCATCATCTAATTCATCTTCATGAAGTGTCTTCAATAAGAGGAAAAGTGTCTCAATGTATAGGGTGTTTAAGTCACTCTTGCTACAAGTTTTGGTTATCTAAGATGTCTATCAATTATATAGGTTTCCAATAATCCACTGATCATGAAAAAATCCTCACTCTACCATAATTAATGTTTATATATTAATAATTATCTCTCTAAAAATATTCCTTCAAGAGGCACCATGTCTTGCTCTTTAAAAAGCATGGTCTATGCATAAATGGCCCCATATAGGTTTGAATATCAATGTGGGCTCTAAATGGTAATGAGAATTAATTTTTATAAATGAAAGATCAATTTGAATAATATAGGTTAAAAAAAGTGAGATTTGAATTCCAAATTTTTACACTCAAATAAAATTAATAAGTGTTTCAGTCACTCACAGGTTTGCAGACCTGTGAGTGAAAATTCATAAGTCTAATATTATGTTTGATATGTCTAGATAATGGGAAGTGGAACCATAAAATAATAAAATTTAATTTCATCATTTTATACCCCTCACTTATATCACTAAAATCATGGTTAATAAACCTAACCTCTACACATAGACCTTATACATAAGTTAACTGTACATATAGTCTGTATAAGTGATTTAATTTTTGAAATGATGTAATTCTTGGTCAGAGGGTATGCAACCTATTGGGAAAGTGAAAAATAAGTGTGGAAATGTTTAAAGTTTTAAAGTGTTAAAATTTTATAATAACTCAACAAGTTACTTTTGTAGTCCAGACAAGAAAAAATTGAGACTTACAAGCCCTACACCTATAGGTCCTCATTTTGGACTCAAACCAACTAAAAAAATAAGAACAAATTTAGGCTTAAATCATAGATCAGTGCAGAAATTAAGTGTCACAAACCATTTAAATAATCTAATAAAGTACAATTCAACAAATTTCTAAGAGACTAAGTTCACAAGCATAGCATGCCCACATAGGTTTGTGTATAGAATTGAGAAGTCACAAAGTCTGAAAGTGTCCTGAAGTAGCCAATAAAACTTGTAAGGATGTGAGAAGGAAATATAAATGATGGTTTGAATCATTTAAGGAAAAATTATGGAGTGAGAAGACAAATTTCAAGACCTCATGCTCAAACCTTCTCTTAATGAACACCTACAACCACTTTGAGAAGGTACAAAGACAATGTGTGCTTGGAAAGATGCAATGTTTTAAGCAATGATAAGAAGGGTTAAAAACTTCCCATAATTAAAAAAAAATCATTGAGATGATCATATATTTTAAATTGAAGAACTTGAAACAAAATGTAGTCAAGACTCTAAAATAGCAATCTACAACCATGGTGTAAGCAAGCATGATAGGTAAAGTGTATGCAAGCAAAGTGTGGAATTTTGAAAGGTGGTAGAGTTAAAAAAGAGTTTAAAGTCTGTAAAATTGTATCAATAAGTCATTTATATTCTTAATTATTTATGGTGGAGGCCTAAAACCCCTATAATGTATTCAAATCATCCTAATAAGCATCTACAAGTTGTTAAGAACAAGCAGGATGGTTCCAAGCCTTAGTAAGGAGTATAATGTATATGAAAATATTTGAGGTATATATAAAGTGAAAATAAAATTCATGAGGTTATATTAATATAAAATTAAACATGATGAAATGATAAATTATATTGGTTGAAATAAAGTTTAAAACCTCTATACATAGTCAACAATACCATACTCAAGCCTAACCACTTGAATGAATGAGAATTGTTGTTTAGATTAGAAAATAGAGTTAATAAGGATGATTTGAATAATATTAAGAGTTATATAATGATGAAACAACTCCAAGTAATCCTCAAACCCATAATGATATAATTAAAACAATATAGAAAGCATTCTATGCCTACACATCCCAACCCACACATAGGCCTACTTTCTTGGCTGAGTGAGGGTCATATGTCTAACATGAAAATAGAATGTATGAGGGAGGAAAAGCTTTTTAAAATGGTTTCATAGTGTCATAAATATCTCATTTATATCTTCATACCTGATAACAAGATATAGAATGAATATATGCTCTATTTTAAGCACAATAAACCTAAGACACACACATGCCCATATGGACAGTCATGAGAAAAGTGAATTTTTAAAGATAAATTGAAGGCAAGAGGGTATTTAAAAGTATAAATTGATATAAAAAGACCTAAATATTCATCATAAATATGGAAGATCAAATAAAAGTTTAGTTTGACCTCTTAAGGCACCTTGAGCTCTCCTAACGCATGATTGCAATTTAAGATCAATTTTCTCTCACCTATTGTAATCATGACATTATGAATAGAATAAAATGCATTTTATATGAGGTATAAAGGTCCCCATAATTCATTATTTTGTAATAAATTATTTGGTTAAGTCTCTAACCTGCATGAACAAAGGCTAATAGCCCAACCCCTCTCTAATGTCTTGCTCGCAACCTAGGAGTCAACTTTTCACACTCAAAAATTTCATGAGGTTTTGCATCAGACCCACTAGTGTATTTAGGTGATCTAGGGGTACATTAAATAAAATATTTTGGAATTATGAGAGAGAAAGAGGATATGTTATTTATGAAAAATACTTAAGAATTGAAACCACTCTAAACCCTCCTAAGACTGTATTAGTGACCAGTCAAGAGAAATGGACTTATAAATAAAATTTAATGATGTGTTTTTAATCTAAAACCTCTTGGATGTTATTGAGGACTCTAATTCAATTCTCTATGGGTACCTTGTCTATACTTGTAGTTGTATAGACTATAATAAATGCATTATTTTTCATAGTTTTTAGTGTTTTGAAGGGGTTTTGGATAGATGAACACTTGAAAATAAATTTAAGAGGTAATATGATATGTATTTAATCATTTAAAGCCAAAAAATATGAATAGAATATTCTGGAATTGGTCAAATAAAGCTCATTTTTTAGGCAGTCTCAAATAGGCCTAAAATGAGATTAGGTGGCAAGGCCATTTCATGGTTCTCACACTTCCACAGGGTCTCAAGGCCTTAAATTTGACATGTAAATTTTTAATATTATAAGTAAATTTAATCACATGTTTTTTTGTGATTTCAAACATGTGGTAGAGGTCTGGAGTAGGGAAACAAGGTTCTAGGCAAGGAGGCATAATTGAGGCCTAATTGAGGAGAGAGAAAGGCAAAAAAATGGATTTCCATTAAGAATATGGACATGAAATTTGACATGAATCTATAAAAGGATACTGGGTCCTCAAATATTTATTCATTTTCTCAAATAACTCTTCACATTATCTTGCATAAGGAGGTTTACAGCTTTTTAGGTCTATAAGTAAAATAGGCCTAGTGAGAGATTGAGGAGCAAAATAGAGTCTTTGGTTTTGATCTAGGAACCAAAATGGATTTTTTTAGGTATGATAATATATTTTAAGTCCATCCATGGATATATAGTTACTTGGAGAATATTAACTCAAGTTTTGAGCCACTTGGACCAAGCTAGGCATTGGAAATGAGGAGTTTCAAGACACCTAGGAATATGAATGATGAAATATCAGATTAGAGGAGTTTAAAATTAAATGTAAGGTGAAAAATGAGAATTTATAAATGAATTAATGGTTAATTTATTATTTATAGGTCCATTTTTCACTTTTCTTATGCAAAGAAGGGTAGTTTTGAAGAAGATGATCAAGGTATCAAGCTAATTTTAATTCCTATGCCACTTGGAGGATTGGAGCATATTCAAAAGAGAGACACATGGATTTGTAAGTATATTTATAATTTTCATAACTATTAATTGTTTTTAACTTCCATGTAGACACTTATAAATCTTCTCCTTCTATGCCCCTCTCTCTTCACAATTCTCTATATAAGCAAACATTTTTGGCCTTGTAATCTATCCACGTCTAGTATGGTGAAGCCCTAATAGTTTGAATGATTATTTTACATTTTAATAAAATATTTAAATATATTTTTATGTTATCAATATCTTGTATAAGTGTGTGAAGTATTTCATGGTTGAATGGCAAGTGATAGTTATCTCTCCTTGTGTTCATCTTACTCTTTCATGCTTTGTGCAAGTAATATGACTTATAATTGGTCACATGAAGTGTAGTTAGTTATTTTTGTGTTTCTATAAGTTTAATTAAGATTAATAGTGTCTATAATCAAAACATATATCATATACCTTAAGATATGAATGGCATCTTACCTTCATGTCAAAACACTTTTGTTAGAGAAACCTTGAGTGTTGAGACCAGTTTTGTAAATTGCCTTTTATAATGCAAGTTCATCATATTATCATGGAGTTAATATTGGTGCATCACCTTTTTTAGGTTAGTGTTAATCACTTCTTTCCATTTTATTTCAAAGTAAATATATTAGTATTTATTTGTAGGTGTGGTGCAAGGGAGCTATCCCTTCAACCTAGAGATTCATCTCTCCCATAGGTCACCCACAACTTGAGAGATGTTTCCATGTTACATCAAATTTAAGGAGGATATATTATACCTCCTTTAAGGTTAAAATTTGATTGATAATAGTACCTTGTTGTGAATTATTAGAATCATTCCTATTTCTTATTTTTTTTGAGTCTTGCTTCTTGGTACTTTTCAAAGCTTTTCAATCAAAATTTTGTGAAAAATTAAAAATTAAAAAAGTTAAAGTATGTTCAAAAATTTAAAAAAGAATCATATGTTTCAAAAGTACAAAAAATAAAAATAAAAAATAAAAAATCATGATCTCCAAGTATTTTCTTATTTTTCTAGTTAATTCTTTTCATATGTTATTTATTGAACATATTAATTAGATAGAATATTTCATTTTTCATAAAAACACAAATTTTCATGAGTTTTGTGAGTATGATACATGACATACTATCATGTGGTTATTTGATGTTTGTATTCCCTTTTTACCCAACAACCTTATTAATATATGGGCATATCTTTTATAATATATGAACACTTCAATTGGTTGTATCCATCCCAATGTTTTTGCCATAATTGAGTTGTGTATCATACAATTTTTTTCTAATCGCTTATACTTTACATTACATGAATATATTATTTCTAACACTAGCATATATATATATATATATATATATATATATATATATATATATATTGATGTAAACTAGTATCTTTTTATCTATGCTTCTTCTTTAAAAAATGACTTTACTACATGATGAGTTATGACTTGATTACTTATTGTGTATCCCCCTTAGATTTGTATGTGTGAAACATATACATTTTATTTATTATATGACATCTTAATGACATTTTTGTGTGTCCCTTGTCCTTGTTTGTATGCGTAACATTCACATGTCCCTTGTATGTGGCCTTTGGTCCTTATGTGTGACATTATATGCAAATTATGTGACATTTTGTGACAATATTTGTATGTTCATTATTTATTACTATGTTTTCATGATTCATATCACAAATTGATTCAAAATTTCACTTTTATTATTGTGTCATGATCCCTATCATGCACATGTTGCTTATGTGCTTCAATGTTACATCTATCCAACACATTTTTCATACAAAATTCAATTATATATTCCATGCTATGATGAAAATACATTTAAAATGTGCACATGATATTACATGACTATATATTTCACATATTTTATAACTTATATTTTGATATTATCCACGTTTAATTTACGTACCTCATCTCAAAATGGGGGCATTATATTGGGATTGCCTTGAGAATTCAATCCCTTGTGAGAGACAATTTTCAGATTTATGATAGAATATAGCTTTTATAATTATAGCATGGTTTAAAAAATTAATATTATGGGGACATATGACATGCATTTAAATAATTATAAGTTTCATGTTTTAAAAAATTATAATTTCAATTAGAATTATATATTGATATGGTATAGTATATGGGGAATGATATTCATTCATGCTCATGTTACCACATTTTAAACTCTCAAATTTCACTTTTATTCAAAGTTCAAAATTTTAAAACTTAAATATTTTTAAATATATTCTATATTTGTCTAAAATGGTGGGATTATTTTCATTTTTAAAGTGGGCCATGATAGTCTAGTGACACTCAATGTCAATGGTTACACTTTAGTGAGCCATATTTGGTGGTTCCACCCCTTTTCCTACCATATTTGCATCTAGTGACACTCAATTTATATGGTTAAATTATAAAGACCTATATTCAGTGGTTTTACCCATTATATTATTCTCCATAGTACTCTATAAATTTAGATGAGAGTTGGAGTATACAATCTTCCAACTCAAGGGATTTCACTAGTTTCTAAATTGAGACTTGATCACTCTTAATTCACCACAGGTTCACCTTGTATCTAAATACTTCAAAAATTGGGCACACACACTTATGTAATTTTAAGTTACAGGGAAATTAAATTTTACACTTTTTAGGTGCATTCTTTTTTTATTATCTTTTTAAATTTCAAGTTTCAAAATTTTAATTTTAAAAAATGGACAATAAATACTTTCAGTAACATTATTACAGGTTTTTGTAATGAGGCACCTTACATAATAAAGACTCACCATCAACATAAAAAGTGTGTAGACACACTTATGTCTATATCTCCTTTACTATGATAATTATACTTCATTACATCACTAGAATAAATGGGGACCAAATGTATACACTCATTTTTAGTCATTAAGTGTTAAAAATGTTTAATCTTGACATCCTTACCTTACTTGACCTATTCTCCATTTTGTCAACTTGAAATCTCTATGAGTGCCTTAAATATTCTACTTACTATCTTGAAATTTATAAAAACAAAACATTCAAACATCCCTATTCATCTTAAATATTCATGTTATCCAAGTTCCAATAGTGTTAGTCCTTCTTGGATTAGACTACACTAGGTTAGATAGGGTTTTAATTCAGCTTTGTCCACTAGTGTGGCCTTGTCTCCCACACTCCAAAAATAACTATTAAAATTCTATACACCTCATGTTGGCCCTCTATCACTTTTATCAAATTAAATTAATATAAATATTTAAAATTTATCGCTATATAAACACATTAAAGCCACTCAAGGCATCACCTATCAATCAGTTAGAAATTCTACTACAGACTAAGCAAAAGAGCACTAAACCTTCCAATTTATTCTAACAGTCATAGGCCAAGTATGAATCTATTTTATTTTAGGTAAAGGATATTCATGGCCAATAATTCAATTCAATTTATTAATTGCATCCATATAATGCAAGTATCAATATTCACACACTCACTCCAAGAGGGAGAACTACATTGGCCTTACGCCCTTTTTGGCTATGTAGGAAATGCTCAAATTATGTGGGTTTTTGTGAGGTTAGATTATTTATTCCTTTTTACAAATTATACCATTTTGTATTTTATTTCTATTTGGTTTATGTGTAGGAGCTATGGTTTACTATTATTGTTTATAAGTACATTTTAATTTCTATATTTTTACTATATTTTACATTTGTATTCAATATATTATGTATTCTAAATAATGTTTTGATCATTTAATGTTTTATTAAATTTAGGTGTCAAATAAAAATAAACACATATAAACATCTTCATTTTCCTATGCATCATTATTCTTCCTTGCACTAATTTATATTTTCTTCCAAATATATAGATAAAAAAGTAAAAAACATGATTACATACACAATCGTATCTCTTTCTCCTAGGGTGCATTTTACCCAAGCAATATATTTTACATTTGTATCCTAGGGGGCATTTATATATATATATATATATATATATATATATATATATATATTATATATATATAGACACACATAAGGTAATAAGCTTATGATCATGATAAATAAACACATGAGCATTTTTAAACACGAGCATTTTTATAATGTGAATATAACATACACATAAATAATATGAAAATCACAATGATTTTCACCTAGGAAAACCATTTTGGGTAAGAAAAACCCATCATGACAACCTACTTGAATTATAGAATAAACTAGATCTCTTACAATCCTATGATCAACTAGAAAGGTTTTCTAACCTTCATATAATGATTTACTATATATTTACATTTATACAGTTGATCATTTGTATTAAGTAATAAAATACATTTTTTACACATATTCTATGTACCTATGACATGGTCTATAACGTATCCTTTGTATAATAATTTCTTATAATAAACACTTCACTTGAAACATATACAAAAAAAAATATACATGCACCAATTAATGTTGTATGTGAACAACATGAAATGATAAAAATAAGTCCATGTCATAGTGACAATAGGAAATTTACAACACCTCTTAATTATAAAATATGTAATGATAAAATGTTTTAGATTAACTTTAAATAAATTTGCATTTCTTTACATGATGCATAGCTCCTTGTAGTGCCTTACCATAATGAAACTACTCAATACCACTTTATAATCTCTTAGAGTGAAACTAAAAATTATCTGAGTGCCATGCATATATTTTCCATCATTATTACATGTTGTCAACCTTGTGTAATTTTCAAAGGAAATATACATGTACTAATACAAAATCATCCTATATAATGTAACCAACCTGCACATCATCCTCTGCAACCAAGTAATTGTAAAAAAAATCTTGTATGCCATCAAACATGTGAAAAAGATTATTTCATATATTCATGTAATGTTAATACATTTCCAAAAAAATTATTATTTTTTGAACACTTTTTATAAGGGATAAATCATCATTATTTATTATTTTTGGTCATTCATTCCCATCTCCTTCATGAAACAAAAGAACTTATTAATATTCACTACATTGATTAATTAATCTACAAAGTTTTCATGTGTCCACCTTCTCCAAATATATATTTCTATTTTACACCATTTCCCTCACAAAATGATATCACACATCAATGTGTTTTGTCTGTGAATGATACTTCAGGTTATTGTCCATAAAAATTATGCTTCAATTATTGTGACTTATATTTAACACTTCTTATTTGAACCGAATAGTATAACACATTATTTGAAGCCACACCACTTCTTTTTTATAGGATTATCTACAATGTATTTAGCTTCAGTGGTAGATATGGCCATACTAGCCTATAATTTTATCATTTAATTTACACAACCACTAAATAATTTAAAGAAATACATGTTGGTAGACCTATGGTAATCAATATCACCAACTCAATCAGATTACACAAATTCTTATAGATTCAAATTTGTAATTCCCTTAGATGTAACTCAATAGTATATAACATTATTAGATGTTCCTCATAGATATCTAAAGATCTTATTCACTTCCACCAAATTATCCTTTCCTAAATTAGACTTGAATATTTTGAATATTCTCATCACTTTTAAAATGTTAGGTATCATGCATACCATTACATACATCAAACTTCCCACCACACTTGCATAAAAAACCTGAATCATGTCCTTCAAATCCTCTTGATTCGTTAGACATTGCATAGTTGATAGTTTTTGACCAACTGGGAAATGGATGTTATACATTTTATATCCCACTAAATTAGATAAATTTTGAGAGTGGTGATCCTATTTTTATTCAAAATAATCATTTATCTTGTAGTATAATCTGTAGGTTTATAGTGACCCTTGTAAAAATTTATGGTATTTTTCATTTATGGAGAAGTTTTCCCCCTTTGTATCCTACTCCCCATATAAACATGCTTTGAGAGCCTCATAAAATTTACTTTCCAAATGTTTTTAATTTATAATTCTATTTCTCCTTATTCATTATGGACATACTCCTTATTAATATCATTTGATTTATTTATAGTATATACTCCTGGTAACTCATCATAAATATTTATATCCTTTATTATCCATAATTATTTCATCCAAGATGTTGACATTCATGTCTGAAGAGGAAAAAATGGGAGATAAATCCATTCCATTTAAATTTTATTTCCTTTTCCTTTGAATTTAAAATTAAATTATAACCTATCAACCATTTCAAATTGACTAATGCAAGGTATTTAGTATTAACTTTATATGTATCTATGACCTCAAAATACACTTTTCTCTTCATCTTAATAAAACTTAATGGTACACCTGTGAAGGTTAGTAAAGATGATCTTGGGGTGCTATCTTCCATATCAATATCATATATTTATACATGTAACTACAATTTACTTCGATGTATTTCTAGGTAAGACATTTATGTCCACCCCTAAATATTGTAGTGTTTTCTTTACCTCTTGACTATTTAATTTTAAATCAAATAATTTTTATATCTCTTTGCATCTCATGTTTGTCCTAAGAAAAATCATTTTTTTCTCCCTTTTAAAAATCTCTACACTTGGTACTCTCATTCTTGCTTATTCCAATATTTGCATAATTATGTTAGATTATCCAATAATCCTAATTTCCTCACCAATTTCAACATTTTAGTAATGTTCCTTATTTATTCTTCATCAAAGTATGTATATAATTTTTATTTTTATTGAGTAATATTATTAATCACTTTATACATCACCCCATGTTGATGGATATTAGGGTTGTCATAGTCACTATCTTCCTCAAAGCTTTCATATAGCTTTGTGATTTTTTACTTTTCCTATTTCAGTAATTTTTCTTATGTGGGTGGTAACTGCCAAACATAGTTTAGGTTCATCTATTACTGTCCTTGATTATTTTCCACTTGGGGTTTACTTATTTTATTTTATTATTTATTAACATTTAATTAATATTTTAGACATTGAATCTCTCTTGATTGAGAATTTTAAATTCTCCCATATTGTTGTATTTCCTTCCTTATCTCATGACATCTTCCCTTAGGCTCATGAATTTTGGGTATCCTATTTACATGTTTCAACCCTTTTGCAAAGGACTTACTAAAAGTTACTCTATATTGGTACCACCTTTATTATAGTATTTTGAAATTTTTGGACAAGAGAATTAATCATGTGACCCTTTGTTCATGATATAATCCACATTCTACTTTTGGTTCTTCTATGTAGCTTATAATATTCCCTGTCTTCCCACAATTTTATAAAATTAATGTTTACATATCTTGATTATATCCTTTATTTTACCCACTATAACCTTGATATTTTCACGTACCATTATGGAATCTTCCTCAATTTACACATTGGTTTCTATCTATACCCTCCTTAGTTATTATTAAAGTACTAGTTTTTATGAATCTAGGGTATCGTAAATGGGTCTAAATCTAGGTTTTGGTATTGTATTTTCAGGTGATATCCCACATGTTTTGGTGGAAACATGGTATACACTTTTGTTTGTGTTGATATTTTATTGACTGATGTTACTCTTCCTCTAGTCCCTTTCAAATCCTACATTGCATATTTTTCCTAAAAAATTATTACTATAATGTTTAAATGACCTACATTTTGTCTAGTTCATTAACTTTATTTTAGGTGGGGCCATATACATTAGAGGACATATGTTATAAGGATGTTGATAATATATTTTTAATATACCTTAATATACCCTCTATATGTATATGGGTTATTTTATTGGTTTTTTCATGCCCACTAGTATTTATGCCTTAATAATATGTGAAATGATAGGTGCATGCATGAGATGAGCCTATTTTTGGAGAGGAGGAGTTTGATATGATTATTGATGATGACTCAAACCTGTACTTACATGGAGATCTAGGTAAGGTAGTACATTATTTTAATCTAAATTTTTATCATAGTTTAATATGTTTTCTACTTTATTATGTTTTTTTAAAATTTATTTGACTAAATATAAATAAATTTTTATGTGTGCATGTGTTTGCATATGATACTATAGATTACAAGTAGTTGACAATGGACTCCTTGGTGTAATTGTTACACATATGCACTATACTTAGAAGTGATCAGATTATTATTGAACAAAGACTTTATACAAGCATGGATAGACACACTAACATATTTTACTTTACATATCATAGATATCAAGAGCTAATTATATAAAGGGAGGAGAACATTGGCCTGATGGCCAAGGTAGCATGGCTAGAGTACTAGGTAAATAATCTCAATTAATTTTTCAAAGCTAACAGTGGATGGTCTTATTCTAGTAGAAAAATAGTGGGAGGAGAGGATTCCCAAGCAATAATGAGTTTTAGGTGATAGGAGTAGGATCCAAATCCTACACCACTCTACATCTAGACCTTCTTAGAGGATGAGTAGAAATATCCCTAGGCACTCTACCTTAGGAGGACCCTAGTGATAGGGTTGATTGTGAGATCTAGATATAGGATTACTCTATTTTATTTTTGGGCCACACTTTCCCTCTTGACATGGATGAATTTATACTAGAACTAAATGTATATGAATATCTCTCTCTCTCTCTCTCTCTCTCTCTCTCTCTCTCTCTCTCTCTCTCTCTCTCTCTCTCTCTCTCTCTCTCTCTCTCTCTCTCTCTCTCTCTCTCTCTCTCTCTCTCTCTCTCTCTCTCTCTCTCTCTCTCTCTCTCTGTGTGTGTGTGTGTGTGTGTGTGTGTGTGTGTGTGTGTGTGTGTGTGTGTGTGTGTGTATAACCCATTTTTTGTTTTGATATTGTCTAGCATCTTGTTATTTCTTGTAATGTGTGCTTTTTAATTTTTCCACCATAAATGGCTAGGAATGTGATGAAGTAGTATAGACCTCTTTTTTATTAAAAATGTTATGGATATGATTTAATTTTTAATGTGATAAAAAAATGTATGTAAATGTAATATGATGGATTTTTATAAAATATGAATACACTAACATATGTTTTGTAGGTAATGATCAAGCTAGTTTATTTGCATGATTAATTACATTCAATTTACAATAGGGAATGAGGAGAATATGGGATAAGTTGAATAATGAAAGATAAAAATTACACAATTTTTTCACAAAGAATAAGAGGTTGACCTAATACTTACAATTTGTGGATCAAATAAGTGTACTTCTTGTTAAGCTTAGAAAACACTAGTTTTGTTGGCTTCATCTAGATAGAATTGGTAAAGATGGGGAGGTTCTAATTTTACCATCAACATATAAGAAAATTTTATATGGATTTTATTTATTTTTTGACACTTTTTTTTTATATTTTATATTTTTCTTTTACTTTTGTGACCCCCTACGCATAGACCCATGTGACTAGAAAGATTCATGGGCTCATCACTAAAGATTAAATGTAGGCAATTAAGGGGATATCTTTCCAATATTAAACCCATGAAAACATTAATATGTGATGGAAAATCACTAAGGATAAGCAAAGAGAGATATATGTAGAATTTATTTTTGAATTTCATAATTTTTATTTTGTATAGTGTCTCTTTTTTTCTTATAGAAGGCTCTTAGCCTTAAATCTTGGCCCCGTGCAACTAGTGAGATACAAGGGATCATCACCAAGGACTGACATGAGTGGATTAAGTTAGTTTGAAAATGATATCATTTTTTAGAGAGAACCATAAAAATTTATCATGTCATGGACAAGCTTCTAGATTAGGCTATAGGCTAGAGTTTTTAAGTTTGCAAGAAAATGTATGGGAATGAGGCACATAGTACTCATAAGAATGAAGACAAGATTCATATTTTATGCCTATTTTGAGAGTAATTTACAAAGATAAATAGGGTACTATGAAAATATCAAATTATATGTTCCATTTGATTCTTTTTCACACAAACTCATAGATAAAAAAATTATCCTAAGTAACTAAAATGCAAGAACAACATAATAACAATGGAATTTATACTAGTGAAAAGAGGGAAATGTGGAATGTAAGATCTATATGAAGTAATTATTATCCAATTTTGACCCCTAGGTCAAAATAGGATCCCTATAGTCAAAAAATTGAACCTTAGGTGATTTAAGAGGTCCTATTTGAGTCCAAAATACCTTATTAGCATTTATTAAGGTAGATTTGGAAAGATTAAGGTAAGGTCTTTTTTTGGTCATATAGTATTATGGGGTGTCATGAGGAAATAAGTCATGGTAAAGTTGTGTAATAGGTTTTTTTAAGTTTATTAAAGTAATTTCAGGTGTTAAACACATTTTCACAACTTTTCATGAAGTTTTGGAAGGCTTGAAGCTCATTTGCTAACTTGAGAGTGTTAAAAATGCATATAAAGGGTGATTTTGGCTAATATTTGTGTTTGTAAAAGTTACCTAACTTTAAAATTAGTAAAATAAACCTTTAAAATATCTTATAAAAATTAATAAACTTCCACACCTATCAACTTGTCAGATAAAGTCATATTCTTGGATTTCAATACTAGTTTAAGGAGTTAAGAAAAATTGTATGAACTTGTGAAAGATAATTGTAGGTTAAAATGTTGTATAGGTGTCAATTAATCTCCTAAATGTCATAAAAAATATTTTAAGGAAGTTTTAAATCGAAAAGTTTCAAAAAATTACTTCTATTTCTCATCATCCCCTTCACAAGCTAGTGAAGGCCAACTTCAAGCAGATGGTACATGATGTACAAGTAGAGTTGGGTAATAATATTTTGGAAATTTTTTGGGAACCATATGGGATTATAATTTGTGTCATTATTATTTTAATTGGTGATCTTATATTTATGAAAAATTGCTAAGAGCCTAGACTACATTTTGAAGGAGTAAATCCCCACAAGCTGAGTTTGGAGTAATTTCAATGCAAAATGTGAATTTTTGGATCCATAAAACTAGTTTTAATATATTATAAAATGTTTTTATATGACTCACACACGTTCATTCTTCATGGCGGCATGTTTAGATGTCCTTTTGGCATGAAAAGTCTCTCTAGGTTGTAGTTTGGAGTAACTATCATATTTTCTATGTTTCTAAGTTCTTTAGGTAGTATAGTGGATTTTTATTGTTATCCATCATCCTATATTATCTTATAAATACATTCATATCCTCTGATCAATTGAACATTTTGTATAAGTTTCAAGAATGGTCACTTCTCCATTCACTTTTGTGGACTATGTGTTTCTTATGTTTTCATAGTAGAGGTGATTGGAATGTTTGGAGTATGTGTTTGCAAGGAAATTTAAGTTATTTATTAATGCTTAATATGTTTTTCCAATTGTGGCAATAGAAAATAATCTCCATATTACACTTTTCAAGGTTTAAATACAACTCATAGCCATTATCCTCAATAGGCCTATAGGTTTGTCATTTAGGTGAATTTAATGTTTTCAATGTCCTAAATTTTATCCAATCATAGATAAATGTGGCGGTCTATTTTAAAAGTGTCATAGACTAATAGGGACCTCTAAGCACATAGGACATAGAGTTGATGACAAGACTACTCTCATATAGGCATCTACAGGATTATTTGTATGTGGAATGATAGTGGATATAATGGTGTTTGAAGATGTAATGAGAAGTTAATAAAATTTAAGGCATAAATAAATAAATCTCTCAAATATTTTTACATTATAATATTTCTAGGGTGGTAAGAACGAATCACAAAAGCTCCATGCACAATCAGAACTCTAACATACACCTATAGTTAGTTGTAAGATTTGTCTTTGAACAGTGAATGAAGGTGATGTTTGGAGCTTAGATTCCTTAAGACATTAATGAGTTCTTAAGACATCACTAAAAAATTGATCCAATAGGAGAAGTTGAATATTGGTTCTAATGACTTGAAGTGATCCTAAAACTCCAAATATAGTTAGACTATCTAAAAACATCACTTACAACCATCCACTTAGATGTTTGTCTTAAACATTGAGGATTTGGAATACAGTGAGAGGGTTAGATAATTTGAAGAAGGTTTCCAATATTCCAATAAAAAAATAAAAACCATGAAAGTGCTTAGTGAATGACAATGGGGTTTTAAAACCTAAAATATGCTCAAACCTTTCAATGACACCTACAACCATACGTTGTGGAAATTTTAACTTGAATAGTGGATTGTGATAAAGCATTAAATTTTTAAGGCTTTATATGAGGTGATAAAATATCAATGGAATAAAAAAATTGAGAGATTCATGGTGGGTATGGGGCTCTAAAAGTACTAATAAGGGACTAAGCATAGTCTAATAAAAATAGTCACCTACAGTCACTTGTAGGTATGTCTAGAAACTAAGGACCATCTCTACCTTGAGACATTAGTTTATGTGGATTATTAAAAGGTAGAAAATACCTCAAGGAACTCAAATAATTGAGTCAATTAGAATACTATATATGGGAAATATATAAAAGAGACCAAATTGAGGTCATAAAAGCCTGAACAATCTACACACAATCCTACATTGCTCAGAGAAATCTATGTTTATTGAAGAAATATTGAAGTCTGCAAGAAGGTATTGAAGTTGGAATGAATAAATAAAGATAATATGATGGTATAATGTGATTTTAAGGTGAAAAAATATCCTATCAAAACCTCAAGGACAAGCAACAGTGAATGGAAACTCAAACCCCTACATAGTCCTATTGGATAACCAGTCCTAAGAGTGGCTAGTTGATTTGAAGTATAGACACTTAGATGAAATTGAAGACTTTAATATGTGGTAAAATGTGTATGAAAAAAATTCATAAATTTATATATTTTGAACACTAAAATCAACAATCAAACATAATTTTATGATCATGTTCAGTCATACATAGGCTTAAGTGTATGCACAAACTCTTTGGCAATCAGTGGTGAAGTGATGTTAGTTGGAGTTAAGGTGAGCATTGAATAATATTCATGGGATGGTGATAAGCATTAAAAAAAATTCCATAATGTGTTAGACCCATAATAGTGAGGTAAAATATAAGAACACATGTAATTAGGGTCTCTTAGTCAGTTTGAATAGCAAACCTTAGGCCTAGATCAATGGCACATGCAAAAGTTTGATGATGGAATGAGGAAATAAATTATTATAATAGGTATAGGTTGGAATATAAAACTTTTTGAGATCATTGGATATAAAAAAAAACTTAGGAACACCACCTACAAAATGCAAACTTGTTTAAACCCCCTAAAATGCCTTGTTTCCACTTGAGAGGCTACTTTGTTTTGCTTCGTATGATCAAGAGTATTTGCATGGGACCCTAATATCATAGGGGAAGTTATCCACCCTAATTTACTTCAAGTTTGTTTAATTGGTTGGATGATTCATATGTCCAAATTTATGAATCATCCTTAAGAACCCAAACCACTTTTAGGCTACCAAGGAGAGCCATAAAGACTAGGCGAGAGAGAAATAAACTTTCATGCCTCTAGATAGATGAGATAGACCTAAAAAACACCAATAACATGTTCAATACTCCCATGAACATCCTCCAATGTTAGTGGTTTGTATGGAAATACATGGAATAGAGCTTAAAAGACTAATTTTTGTTATTGTTTAGGTTCATACAATGAGTAAGAACTTTAAATTTGACATGGAGATAGGGGAGTATATTCTATAAATAAATCATACACTTGTTTGGGGTTTGTCATGTGACAGGAGACTGTAGATGTGTTTTTAATGCTCTTGATAGGGAGGCCTAATTAGGCCTAATTGTAAAAAAAGGTAAGAAAAAAAAGTAGACTTTGACTTGACTTCAGCTCATGAAATTAAACTTGGAGATGTAAGGCCATACCCTATACAAGAATATGTCATTAGATTCTCAATATCCTCTATAATTTTTTCTACACAAAGAGCTTTTCACAAAAAAAGGCTACAAGGAATTAGGCCTATTTGAGGCTTTTGGTAGAGAATGATTTGTTGGGGCTAGTTTGAAACCTCAAAATGGATTTTTTAGGTCTGATATGAGTCCAATAGGCCATCCATGAATTTTGGATGAGCTAGAGTAACTAAAATCAAGTTTTGAAACTTGTGTGCAAAATAGGCCTATGGAGATGAAGATCCCTCTAGATACCTTTCAAAAGAAAGAGGTGATGTGTTAAATAAAACCTATTGGGGTCAATTGAGAGGTGTCAAAAGTAGAGGAAAGAGGTAGAAGAAACTAATCTAAACACAATTAAGGCTACTTTTCCTTCAACATGTCAAGAGGAAGGGGAGTTTTAAAGAGCTAGTCAAGGTGTCAAGAATCATTTTCAACCCTCATGCCACTTGGAGAGATAGAGTATATAAATAGGATAAACACATGTAATATAAGACCTATTAAGGCAATTTCCTAACTCCTATCTTATTTTTAACTCACATGACACTTGTCTACTTTCTCTCTCTCTCTCTCTCTCTCTCTCTCTCTCTCTCTCTCTCTCTCTCTCTCTCTCTCTCTCTCTCTCACACTCTTCTTCTCTTCTCCAACACTTGTGTTATATATTGAGCTATTTTGTCATGGAAATGTATCCTCCACTTGGGTATGGTAAAGACCTAATCATTTGTTCTACCTATGATCAATAAAATAGTTGATGTTTTACCTCATTCTATGACTACATGTAGTGATAAATCTCTAAAGGGATGATCTTATCAAGTGTATATGTATATCACCTTGTTTATGTCCTATTTATCTTACCTCATGTGGTTATTTTCTCTATTTTAGGTTGTATTTGGTGCCTTCAGGGGTCTCTTGTGGGTTTTTAAGTGGAATTATTCTACTCTCTTAGCTTTACAATGCCTTTCCCTTCTACAAAGCATTGATTCAATAGGTTCATTATAGAATGTGTGAATGTTCATGTTGTCTTGCAAGTCTTAGTGTATTGTGCAATATGTGGTAGTGGTAAATAAATTTTGGTGCACCACCACTATAGTTAGGTTTATTTCAAATTTTTATTCCCTTTTCCAAGAAATAAATTAGTGTGTGAGCTAAAGTGATTCATCAAATGGAGCTATCCCTTAAATCTAGATGTTTACCCCTATTACAGATAACCCACAAGTCTAGGGGTAATCCCATGTTTAATAAAATTTGGAAAGGTCTAAACAACCTTATCCTTGGGTGAAAAATTTGGTTATAATAATTATAGCATACCCAGTGGGACTTAAGGTCCAAAAGAGTGGAAGAATTTTTGGTGTTTTCTTCTACCTATCAGCTTTTGGGAAGCATTCAATCAAACACCAATGGTGACTATGAATGCAATCAACTAGTTATAAGCATCCTAGGTACTTATTATAAAATAATTTGTTGAAAATATTGTGTTTTATTTTACTAATGAAGTTGTTATGGATGGATATAATGAGATTTCTTACTATAAATCTCCCTATCAACCTTGTCATGACCCATACTATGTTCCTCAATAGCCCTATCAAGACTGTTATCATCCCTATGAGCCATGATATCCCTATGGTCAACCTATTCCTTATTCATATGATCATGATGTTATTGAACAACCTTATGAGAAATCCTATGAAGAAGGCTATCAAGAATAAGATGTGATCAAGATCCTTAAATAATAAGTCCAAGTTCTTAAGAGGTAGCTTCTTGGAGTCAGTCTCTTCAAGCTATACCTATCCGTCCTCGAGAAATTAAGATCTCATCATCTTGGATGACTTCTTAGACTATGATTATTAATTATACCATGTAACTCTTATGGAATAATTTTAACCTTTTTAAGTATTTCCCTCCACTTCTTAAGAGTCCTCTTATGTTCCATATAAGTTTTCTTATGATCCTTATGAAATCATTCAATATCCTCAAGAGGAGCCTCCAAGAGAGGCAATTTAATCCTTAAAAGAGCCTACTAGATTCAAAGTTACAACTTGGAACCAAGTAGTGAAGTCTTGGGGAAAGAAACATGAAGAAAGTGAAGATCAATTTGTTGATGTTAACAAAGAATAAATTGTATTTGTTTAAGCCCCATTGCCTTCTCCCCAAGAACCTATAACTTGTCCATCTTGGATGTTTATACAAAAATATTTTTAATGTAAGAAAGAGGCCTTATCTAAGAAGGTGGAAGATAAAGTTGCAATTGTTGAAGAGCCTTAATAAGGCTATGAGAAATGTGAGTTACTTGTTGAGTAAAATGAAATATCTATATCCCAATTGAATTTGTTTTCCTTTCAATATTTCATTTTAAGAATCTACCATTTCCAAATCCCAAAAGTAAAAGATTACTCCCTCCATCCACATTCCCATTTAGGAAACACCCACCATACCTCATATTCCCTCTCTAACCCATCAACTTGTTCATCACCCTCCCACCTCATTACATCTAGAAGGAGATCCCATCCTATGTGAGATAAGTGAATATGATTAAGCCAAATTTGTAGTTGATCAAGAAGATGACTCAAGTAATTATGATGAATATTTCACTATAGGGACTCCCTTTATTGATGACAAGCATAATTTAACCTTTTTGATGAAGCATCATTGACCTTCTTGAGTGAACAAAGAGAATATCTAGACCATGTTTAAGTTGTTCACAAAGATCTTGATCAAGATATGAGAGAGGAGGTACTTGAGAAGGACATCACATTAGCTAAGTTGAGTGAGACTCCTGTGTATGAGTAACATCTTGAATCTAAAAATAAAATAGAAGATGGAGCTTATAATACTTCCATGGAACAAGATGACTTGTGTAAAATATTTAATGATATATGTGGATGATTTGAGGTCTTTCAAAATCCTACACTTCCTACTATTCAAATTGAATACAATAATGAAGATGGGTTTTAGTATCTAAATATTTTTGAGGAGATTTACAAGCTCGTAGATGGTAATAAGTTTGATCTCATTCAAAACACAATGAAGGTCAAAGAAACATGCTTTGATGAAGCATCATTGAGTCAAGTTTCAGCTAAATCTACCATGAGATGGTTGTTGATAGCCTTCTTCATGAACATAAACAATATACCATGTGTTAAAATGTTGTATATGTGTCCTTTAATATCATATTCTATAAAAAAAACTTGTAAATAAGAATAGCTTATCTTTCTCATCATCTCAGAGTGAAGGCCCTTTAAGCATGCTAGTCCTAGTGGACAGTCCAGGAATCAATTGCTAAGAGTAGTTTTTGAAGGAGCGCTAAGTTGAAACTCTAGTGAAGTTTTTGGCTATAGACACTATAATATCTTATAATATGATGAACATGTTAATTCTGAAGACTTTTGAAGATGTGGAAAAATTTTTTATGTTTTTGATATAAAAAAGTCTCTTAATATTCCATTCATATCCTCTAATAAATTTAAAATTATAAATTTATATATTTCCAACACTAAAAAAAGGTGATAATATTCAAACATAGGTTGATGATCCTATTTAGTCATACACATGCTTAAGTGTATGCACATACATTTTGGCAATCAGTGGTGAAATGAGGTTAGTTGGAGTTAAGGTGAGCATTGAATTATATTCAAGGGATGGTGATATAATTAAAAATAATGAGTTATTAATATATAAGTACAACTTAAATAATGTGTTAAGTGACACCTAATAGTGAGGGAAAATAATAATAATTTAGAAGGTTAGTTAGGGTCTCTTAGTCAATTTGACTAACAAACCCTAAGCCTAAATCAGTGGTACATGCAAAATATTTAATGAAGGAATGAGGAAATATACTATTGTACTAGGTAGAAGTGGAAATATCATAAAAACCTCAAGGACCTTTTTAGTGGACAGTCATTTGGCTAGATCAATCAAAACTTAATAATATTTCCAACCATGTATAGACTGAAAACTTGCTTAGACCAAGGGATGGTGATATAATTAAAAATACCCATAGTGCCTTGTTTTCACTAAAGATGCTAGTTTATTCTACTTTGTATTTTAGTCAAGAGGATTTGCATGGGACCCTGAGTTTATAGGGTAAATTAGCCACCCTAATTTAATTAATTTTTGTTTTATTTTTTTTAGGATTCATATGTACATCTTTATGAATCATCCTTAAGAACCCAAACCACTTTCAGTTTGTCAAGGAGAGCCATAAAGACTAGGTGAGAGAGAAATCAACTTTCATGTTGTTGAGAAGTGTTGTCGTTGATGTCAATGTGAAGGTTGATATCATTTATTTTAAATTCAAGGTTTATATCATTTATTTCAAGGTATATCTGGTAAATATGCATGTCAAAGTGGTTAGTGAGATATAAACCACATGATATGAGAGAATTTGAAGGTAACCTCATGACTTTTTGTTGAGAGAGAATTTGAAGGCAACCTATTAATTCTTCTAAGGTTAATGTCAAGGTTCAGGACAAGGTAAGCATGTTTTTTATTAATATCTATCTTGAGAATCCTATTCATAACAATCATATTCATATCATGATCATATGCATGATGATCATAAAGAGGTATGTAAAAAGGTATGATATTGTCTAAAGGAGCTTGAAAGGCTTGTGAGTAAGGTGTAGAAGCATAAAATAATGTTTCAAAGATCAATTTAAAATTTTTTCAAGTGTTTATAATAAGATGTTTAAGGATGCTTAATAATTTATATAACACATTATATCACTCAGGATATATTCAAGGTGGGCCTACAGGGGTAGGACCTACAGACCTAAAATGTAACTAGACTATTTACAGACCCTGCATGACCTAATGAGGTGCCATGAGATGTTGTCAAGGCATATTAAGGATGAAAAGTAGTGTTTGATCATGTGAGATGTTTTTTTATCATGTGATATGTTTATTGATCATGTGAGTGAGGTGGATAGTGCATTGAAAGAGGCTTACAGGTTAGTTTCAAGGCTTAATATAACTTGTAGGTCAAAGGCCTAGAGAGCAAAGAGAGAGAGAGATGATGGCCAGATGGATTATTATCAGTTTCTAAGGTAATAATGATCATGTGAGAATTTACAGTTCTTTGATAGGTTTCACCAGGTTTGTTTACCAAGTATGAGGTGAAATTTTCCAAGAAAAGGCAAGCAAAAGCGTTTTGTGGTCTCTTGTGTGCACATGATGAAGGATTTTCAACCCAATAAGAACTTTGAAGTACTCATTGGCATGTGTATCCTATACATGGGAACCTAATATATTCATGGTAGATAGGTAAGGATCCTAGATCAAAGTTGCAAGCATTATTTTCTAGAATAAGGGGTAATCTTTATAAATAATCATTAACACAATAAATAATGTTAACCCTCTCTAAAACCCTAACATTGACCCGATGAGAAATATATTAATAAAAATAGATTAGAATTGTTTGGATTGGATATGTAATTTATTTAAAGTTTTATTTAACTCTTCCAGGCACCTCTAGGTGTGATTGGTTCTTCAGGGGAGTGAGTGGACCCTATAAGAAATGCCTTGTTTCTTAAAGATTTGTTGTAGCAATCAAAGTTGACCAAGTCAAGTTACTAAACAAATGAAGGTTTAAGCTTGAGACTTGTATTTATTTTTCATGGTATTTTATGATTAGGTTCTATACCTCATGTGTGTTAAACTAGTCATGTAGGTTGACCTATCAGTAAAAGGCCTAATAGTGCAGATAGTGAGAAAACCAAGCAAAAGTGAGAATTTGATTAGGGAAGTGTTATCATAGACTAGGGATGAATCCAAGTGCATGAAGAATTTTTTAAAGACCTATAATACATGTTCATGTTGGATATATGTTTTGGAGGTCATTGGATATGATGAATTGTTGCTCATAAATTGACCTATCTTATATAGATGAGATAGTAAAGGTGTAAGGTTATGATATTGGTTTGCAAGACAAATATTATTACTTGACCATGGCATATTCATATCTAAGAGTTACCTAATGATATAATAGGATCATTTGTGTGCATCAATATTATTTGAAAGTGTCTACATAAGTGTTAAATATCATTATCACCATGATTATGTTTGAAGGTAAATCAGTAGATCTGAGTAAGCAAGTTACAGTGATGAGTTGGAGAATCTCTACCCTTAGATAAAGCATCCAATGAATATTATGTTTTTGTTTGGGAGATATATGTCCTTTTTATAGGTATAATCCACTAAGAGTGGGGGTGAATTAGTGGTGGAAAATAATCCAATTCAATTTCCAAACCCTTGCAAATACTTAAGCATTTAATATAATCATTCATGAAGCATATAGATCATTCATAGTAGTGAACAATGAACATAATTCAAGATCACATACACAACATAAGATCTATATGGGAAACCCTCTTGGGGAATAAAACCCACTCTGAATCCAACAAACACATAGACTACTATCTTATAAGATGATCACAAATAAGAGACTAATCATGTCCTTTTGAATAAGAACCTTGGTCAAGTCCTTCTGACCTAAGGCCTTTAGTGAAACAATAGTTTTACAAGGAACACCTACCCCTAAGATGATCAAGTCTTTTAACCATGTATTTGGTTAAGTCCATCTAACCTACAACCTTGATCAGGTCCTTCTGACCAAAGGTCTTTAGTGGAACCCTATTTCATAAAGAGCAACTCCCTATAAGGAAAATCAAGTCCTTTAGACCCTCCTTGAAAAGAACACTTCCACATTAGAACTAATGTCTTCAACAACTGATGATGGACCTCTAATTATGTAAAAAATACAAAAACTCTCTCTAACTCATACATGCATCTCATATAGGCATACCATAATCTCTCTCCTTCTTCACTCAAATAGTCCTTATATTCACACTTAGATCTCTTTGCACAACTTTAAACTACAAGAACACTATACTATCATAAAAAACATGACCTACAGATCATACACACAATCCTTAATCTCCTCTACTCATCAACCCAATAGATGGGCACTCTCACACTCTTCTCATTTTTTTCACTCTCTCACATACAATTCTCTCTCAAATCTCTCCCAATTATCTCATACACATGTCTCTCACTCACAAGTCTAGAAATCACCATATTTGATTTCACTATTTATAGAGCATACTTGATAATCAACACCTTGGTCATCCATTAGGCATGCCTTATCCCTTATGTTATCTCTCATATGAAGACATACCTCAATAAAAATTTCATAAGTCGATCATAACACTTATGGGTCACCCTTATACAACTACACATTTTAATAATACCCTTGTAGCCCTTATAGGTCTCATAGAGACCTGTTCACCCATTTAGCAATTTAATAAACACAAGACCACTTCTAAATATATATCTCCACTCCTTATGTCCCATAAGACATCCTTAAGTCCCATAAGATATCCTTAAATTATTGAAATAACTCATTTTCACCTCTGTGTATTCTCAAACAACTTAATTATTGACCTAGTGCATAGGAACACTATAAAAAAACACATAGTCAACTTCTTAAATTTTGTTGATATAGAATAAATATTTATCACACCTCCAAAAACCATGCAGATAATCCCCATTGAGTCTAAAACACTCCCCAATATCTAATTCATCAAGATATATTTAAACAATATCAAAATAAGATCAAATAATCTTCTTAAGTCCCTTATATAACATATAAAATAACATAGTCAACTTTGGAGCTCAACAAAATTGTTTTTATATACTTCTATATCTTCAAATAAGTTTTATTAAATTAATCATGGAGTTCTCTTCATATTTTCTTTTTAAATCATGAGAAAATTCATCTTGGATCAATATCTATAGCCAAAATACACAAACTAGATTTTCCCTTTGTTAAAATTCAAATATTTAAATGTCAACGGTCATAGTTAAACTTCAAACACTAAGCTCACATCTCATGTCCTCACTACTCAGATGAATTATGCACCATTAATCTTGTCTAATTTTTAATACATACGTACCAATATTCAAATATTAAACCTCAGTCACTTTGACCTCATCTTGTGCAATATTGTAATGTTGAATCCATGTGCTCCGGTGATCTCTACTAATTAACCAGGTCTTTAACTACCAACATTTACCATTCAATCAATCTATTCGAACACTCACTCACTATTAGATCCTTATCCTTTACCTTTGATCAATTATTAAACATCATGTACCTATACTAATATCACTACTTCCTAACTTCTTGGAGAAATGTGCACCATTGATCTTTCCTGAACTTTAACTTATGTAGTATGGGAACCTTTGAAATATGCTTAGAAGGCCAAATTTACATAGTCATAAATTTTGCCTCGCTCACTTGCATATTCTCAAATTTGGAGCATATGATATCCTCACATAGGATAATCAAAACATGTGATAAACTAATCCTAAAATTCTCATGAATAATATATATAATTCCATTCAAATGCCTTTTCAAAATCTTCTGTCATGGAGCCAACTATGATTAGAATTTGTTTGAGAGACCAACTTTGCTCCTACATAACTTTTACTGCACTTCAGTTCATGATCATAAATTTATTAAAAATAAACTATGCATAAAATTTAAAAAACTTATATTATCACCTTCTCTTGAAACTTCCACATGTGTAATATATGCATTCATCAAAATGCTTACTCGGCTCTTTCGGGCCACATGCAAATTTGGCAAAGTATGGGAAAACATTGATTTCTGATTGAGAAGCTAACTTTTCACCCTCATATATTTTACCATTATTTTATGCATGACTTGATATTTATCACATATCAACTAAGTACTAATATGATCACAAAAATATGACCAAATCCCCTTGACTCATCCACATGTGGTAATGGTGATGCCAACAAACTACATACTCAAATTTTTTGCCACTAAACCCAAACTATCTAGATAAAAAATATAGACTACCAGATGAATTCTAGTTATGAAAATAAGCTCTCCAATCATATAATACCTCTTATAGGACCCATTTCACATTATAAATACTCTATACTCATCCTTGAACATCTCTAACCATGCCAAAACTGAAAATCAACAAAGCCAACTTCAAGCACACTAGTACAAACACATTGCACACTTTGTCATTATTACTTAGGCTATAAAATCACTTCATCCACTCACAAGGAAAACTCCATGACATCAACATGACATTACTTAAAAATATTTAATAATATTCCCTTTTGTTATTGATTTCAACAAACATCATAAATAGTAGTATACAACTCACCTTCTCTATCTTCAAGCACTCCCACAATAGAAACTTTCTCCCCCTTTGAAACAATGACAAAGTGGGAACTAATTGATCTTGAGGATCTAAAAAAACCATACATAGGAAAGGGCCATGTTATAAATATGATACAAACTCCCCCTTACCTTGAGCCTACCCTTTCTTTCCTTGACAAACTTCATCTTACTCCATGCCAACACTCTTCTTCATGAGCACAACAACTAATAAAAACAAAACATGTAAAACACTAAAATATAATGAAACTCACCGATAAATATCTGAGAGTGACTTCCCCTAATATTTTCAATCCATTTCACCTCTTGAGCATCTTCAAATCTCCATACACCATGAAGAACACCACACATGCTCACTAACCTTCTCTATTAAACAATCTCAAGGACCATCAACAAAACATAATGCCATTCACCAAATAAGAAAAATTATCTAAATAAATCTGATAACTCTCCATGAAATAAAAATACCTTGATATTTTAGATTAACTAAGTAAAAAATCACTCTTCTTCACACTAGACCTGTCTTAGACTCCTTATAGCCCTACCTAGAACTTGCAGATCCCACACATTTTAATAGATACATATTCAAGACTTAAAACTTCATATATATATATATATATCACTCTATTATGCCCCATAAAGGACACCAATTTTCAAAAAATATCTCATCTTTTTCAATATTCTTCATTCACAAATCAACTATCTAATTAGGCCTCCATCTTGATAAAAATTTGAATAATTTGAGAACCACAAACCTTCATATCTCTATGAAGCTTGATTTGACAACCCATTTGGCCCGCTCATCTTATTAAGAAGCCTTAAAACTAAAATCATAATGTAGAAAATTTTTTAGCATATCCTATAACCATAGAATCTCAAAATAAACAAAGTCAACAAACCTCCTTCTGGTCAACACACACCTCTTAAACTTTTTGAACACCTGGAGACAAATATCAAACACTTTTGGACCAATATTTGAGCTTCCATACCATTGGTAACATAGACTTCCTATAGCCCATTTTAGGCTTTTAGACCACAAAATCATTTGGAGCACATCATAAAGAAGTGTATAGACCTATCTAACCATCAAACTATTCTTGACATTTACGTCAAACTCATTAATCCACCTAAAACCCCCCATTATGAATATATACTATATCTCCTTCACAAACCAATGGAAAAAACTCATGAATTTGTTTCTCTCCCTAAACAAAGAACCTTATGAGATCAACACAAGTCTCTATTTAGATTGGTATTATGATCTTTGAGCACACAAACTTACTTCTCCACTAAAAGGAGTCTCTTAAGAAGCATAGATAGAGACCTCCTCTACACCACAATGTTATATCATGGTGTGAAAATAGGAGTTGACTATAACTCCTCATATTACTTCTCCTACTTAGTCATATGATACTTTTAGCTTTTCTTCTTCTTCTTATTTAGATTAAGAGAAATAACTTCCTCAAACACTATAACAATCTCATTTTTTCTATGGTTGGATTGATAATACATGGAGACAACATAGATTCGTGACATACCTTTTCATCCATAGAATCTTCATTGTAGCTTAGAGCATTATCACTAGACACTAAAAATTGATTTTCTTTACATGATAATTTATCACCAATAATAGGATGCTCACTTGTATCCATGCTTACCTCAGAACTAGCCTCAACCAGCACCATGGTCTTCTCTTTGAGCTTGATCTCTTTATTCTCAACATAAGTAGACAATTATATCCCTTGGCATTCTTCAACTTTTGAAGCATTCTCCACCATAGAAAATAAATTACTTAGACTTGCAGACTCATCATGATTCATACTTATCACCTTTGGTTTCCATGAGTTAACTTACCTTATTTCTTGCATTCTTGGAGCTTGATTCAACCTTTTCTAACTTGTAGGCCTTTACTTGCAGAACTTATCAATGTGACCTCTTTTTTCACAATTGAATCATACCATAATTTTTGCAAGAAGCTCTTTCTTCCTTTCTATATTTGGATAAAATATGGCAATGTGTCCCATGTCATAACAACTATAACACTCAACATTTCTTAAAGGGAACTTAGCTTATCTTACTTTAAAATGAAAACATTTTACAAATTGTCCCACATCATGATAGTTAAAACACTCAACCTTTCTCACACCTTTTGATTAATGAATCCCATAATAGTTTGAAGACAAAAAATTATTAATAGGTCTCTTGAATTCTCTAGCCCTATGACCAAATCAATTATAAGTATAACAATAACCATTGAAATTTGCATACCAGATGGCATTTGGTTGTATGATTTATTTTATATTCAATCTGCTAGCACCTTTATTCCTCTGATGATTTATCTTCAAATACTGATTATCCTTACTAATAGTAGTCTTCATCATGTCTCAGGTTACATTCTTTTGTTTTTATTTATCTCTAAGACAATTTCTATCACTAACATGCTTTTAACCATTCAGAATGTTGTCTAGATCACATGAGCTCTTTTTGAATCTCACAAATGACTTCACCTTACTAAATTTATTCTCTAAATCAGATTTCAAAGATTAATTTTTAGAAACATACCTTGAACATTCATCTTCTTTAGCTTTTAGTCTTGTAGACATAATTTCCAATTGACAATTGAGATGTTTGATCATATCTTCATTCTCCTTGGTGTCTTGATTCATTCTTTCATTATACACACTAAATTTCTCCTCATATTACTTGATTTTATATTTCATCTTCTTATTTATCTTCTCAATTTTTAGTTCTTCAAGAGCATTCATCAATATAGTCTCATAGTCCACCTCATCTTCATCATGATCTAAATCACTCCAAGTAAACTCCTTTTGATGTGAGCAACTTCCTTCCTCAGTCATAAACAAATATTCATCTTTAGTAGGACCATCATATTTATGATCTTATTCTAAGTTAATGTATTCACTCTCATCTAATGAGTTACAATCCTCTTTTGTGTAGAGACTCTTCTTGTCTTTGGAATAATTCTTCTTATTGTCAAACCTTATGAATCCCTTTTTGTTTTTATCAGACCTGAATGATATCTTTCCATCATCATGACCTTGATCATTCTATTCATCAATATCCTTATTTTACTTATGAGGTAACTTATTATCAAAATGTCCTACCTCTCCATAACTGAAGCATTTGAAAGTCATCTTAGCCTTATACTTGCATGAACATATTTTCAATTTCCTTGTAAATAAAAAAATTAATTCATCCTCATAAATACCATAAATGTCATCTTCCTTGGGTTTCTTACTTGGAACTCCATTTTTGGCTTCATATCTATTTTGAATGTTGCTTCTTTATTTGGTGGTATATTAGCATTTACTCTCATCTCATATGAAGTAAGGGTGCCATGCAATTGATCCATCTTCAACTAAGTAAGGTCATGAATTTCTCCTATAGTAGATACTTTTGGATCAAATTTGAGGGATATAGACCTTAACACCTTTTGAACTATAGTAACATCTTTAATTTTCTCTCTAAGATATTTTATGGTGTTTAAAATATCATCAACTCTCTATAGAAAGGATGCTATAGAATCTTCTTCTTTCATTTTGAGGCTCTCAAATTATCTTCAATGAGTCTACAACTCTACCAACTTAACCTTTGAAACTCCTTCAAAAATAATCTTCAATTTATCCCATATTTACTTAGTATATGTGAAATGAATTACTTTGATGAACTCAGTTTCTGTAAGACCACAAGTGATGGCATTCATTTCTTTAGATTTATTCTCATATAGGTTCTTAGCTATAACACTATATGGAAGAATAGTAAGAACAAAATAACCATCCAAAATATATTTTCATACATTAAACCATAGTTACATAATGTATATCTTCACCCTAGCATTCCAAAATGCATAATTAGATCCATTAAACATCAGTGTTTGCTTAGTAGAGAAATCACCTTGTAGATTCTGACTAGCCATTGTACCTTAGATCACCTTTAAATTCTTAACCCTTTACCAAAGGACCTTGCTATGATACCAATTATTAGAGTTATAATCCACTAAGAGGGGGATGAATTAGTGGTGGTAAAAAATTTAATTTAATTTCCAAACCCCTGCAAATACTTAAGCATTCAATACAATTATGCATGAAACATATAAATCTTTCACAGTAGTGAACAATGAACATAATGTAAGATCACATACACAACACAATATCTATACGGGAATCCCTTCTGAGGAATAAAAACCACTCTCAAGCCTATTAAAACATGGACTATTATCCTATTATATTATTATAAATAGGAGACTAATCAAGTCCTTCTGATTAGGAACCTTGGTCAAGTCCATCTAACCTAAGGGCTTTAGTGAAACAATAGTTCCATAAGGAAAACCTACCCTTAAGATGATAAAGTATTTTTGAAAAAATATTAGATAAAGTCCTTCTAACCTAAAACCTTAATCAAGTCCTTCTAACCAAAGGTATTTATTAAAACATTGTTTCACAATGAGAAACTACCCTCAAGGAGGATCAAGTTCTTTAGACCCTCCTTGAAAAGAACACTTCCACCTTAGAACTGATGTCATAAATACCTGATGATGGACCTCTACTTATATAAGAAATTAAAAATATATCTCTCTAACTCATAAAAATATCTCACATAGGCATGCCACAATCTTTCTCCTTCTTCACTCAAATAGTGCTCATATACACACTTAGATCTCTTTGCACAACTTCAAACTGCAAGAACACTATATTGTCATACACACAATCCATAATATCATTTTATAATCAACCTAATAATTGGGCACTCTCACTCTCCTCTCCTTTCCTTATTTTTCCAACTCTCTCACATATAATTCTCTCTCAATTCTCTCCCAATTCTCTCACACACATGTCTCTCACTTGGAAGTCTCTCGCTCAAGAGTCTAGAAATCATCATCTTTGATTTCACTATTTATATAGAATACTTGATAATAAAAAATTTGGTTATCCATTAGGCATGCCTTATCCCTTAAGGTATATCTCACACTAAGACATAGCTCATTATAAACTTCATAGGTTGGTCAAATCACCTATGGGTCACCCTTAAGCATCTACACCTTTTAATAAGGCCCTTGTAGCCCTTATAGGTCTCGTGGAGACCTATTCACCCATTTATAACTTTAATAAACAAAAAAAAACACTTCCAAATACATAGGTCCCCTCTTTATGTCCCCTAGGACATACTCAAATGATTAAATTAACTCGTTCTCACCTCTACATGTGCTCAAACAACTCAATCACTGACCTAGTACACAACGTCACTATGAAAAAACACATAGTCAACTTCTTAACTTTTTTCATATAGGATCATGATTTATAGCACCTAAAAAAACCATTTAGATCATATCCATGGATTATAAAACACTCCCAACTATATAATTCATTAATATATATTGAAACAATATCAAAACAAGCTAAAACAATCTTCTCAGGTTCCTTATAGAACATATACAAAAACAAAGTCAACTTTAGAGCTCAAAAACTTCATGTGTAAACACTTATAGATATTTATATTACGTTCATTAGATAAACCATGGAGTCATCTTCATATTCAATTTTTACATCATGAGTAAATTCATCTTGGATCAAAAGTTATAGCTAAAATACTCAGACTCATTTTTCCCTTTGTTAAAATTCAAATATTTAAATGTCAATGGTCATAGTTAAACTTTGAACACTAATCTCACATCTCGTGTCCTCACTAATCAGATCAATTAAATACCATAGATATTTTCCAATATTTAATACATAGGTGCCAATTCTTAAATGTTAAACTTCAGTCACTTTGACCTCATCTCATGCAATCTTGTAATGTTGACTCCATGCACTCCATCAATCTCTGTGGATCAACCAGGTCTTTAACTACCAATGTTCATTTTTTGATCAATCTGTATGAATACACACTCACCATTATATCCTTATATTTTACCTTTTCTTATTCATTAAACATCATTCACTTATCCTCATCTTACTACTTCCTAAATTCTTTAATAAATGCACACCATCGATCTTTCTTGAACATTAAATTGTGCATAAATGACTATGGAAACCTTTGAAATATGCTTGGAAGGCCAACTTCGCATAGTCATAAATTTTACCTCACTCAATCACATGTTCTCAAATTTGGACCATATGATACCCTTACATAGGAAAATATAACCATATAACAAAATAATCTTGAAACCTTCATGCATGTGGGATATAATTCCATTAAAATTCCTTCTCAAAATATTTTGTCACAGAGCCAATTATGCTTAGAATTTGTCTGAGAGACCAACTTTGATCCTACATAACTTTTGTCGTGATTCAATGCATGATCTAAAATTTAGTGAAAATAAATTATGAAAAAAAATGAACAAACCCATATGATAAAATCTACTTAAATTTCCACACATGAGATATATACCTTCCTCAAAATGCTTACTCAGCTCTTTCTTGCCACATGCAAATTTTGCTATGGGAAAACAATGAATTTTGACTGAGAAGCCAACTTTGACCCTCATATCTTTGATCAAAATTTAATGCATGAATTAATATTTAGTATATATCAACTATTGACTAATGTTATCATAACCGTATTATCAATTCCCCTTGACTCATGCACACATGGCAATGGTGATGTTAGCAAACTTCCTACTTAGATTTTTTGCCACTAAACCCAAACTATCTAGATGAAAACTATGGACTACCATATGAATTAAAATTATGAAAAAGAGCTCTCCAATAATATAAAACCTGTTATAAGACCCATTTCACATTATCAATACTCCATACTCATCCCTAAACATCTTTAACCATTCCAAAATTGAAGATCAACCAAACCAACTTCAAACACACTAGGACAACATTGCACACTTTGTCATTGTTACTTAGATTATCAAAGCACTTCATCCACTCATAAGGACACTTTAATGAAATCACCATGACATAAATAAAAAAATTACAATATTAATATCCATTCTTTTAAGAAGGTTTGATATTTAGTAAAGTGATTGAAATGGTGAAGCCAAAATGGGTTGAGTAGTTCAGGTTTGACTGTGTACTGAAGACAAAAGACTAGTCTACAAGACTAATATTTGACATTAAAACTTGAAATATTTATACTTTAGAGTGATCTAGAGATGTCAAATAATATATTTAATGTGTTATAGGTAATATTAAGTACACTTTTAGGGATTTAAGTTCAAGTCTTCATGACTATGTTTTGAGACTAGTTGGGAGTTCTAAGTGGGATACTTATAGAGAAGGGTTTGAGTCCTTTTCCCCTAAATTATGAAGTTTAATGAACATGGTGATGACTCTAAGGTCATATATATTCCATGCATGTTTGTCAAATTTATGTTTATAATTAAATTATTCAAGATAGACTTTCTGAGTATGCACATGCCTAATATGATTAGTAACAATGATGTGCTTCAAGTAGTGGTTTGAAATAAAAAGTGTTATGGAGCCTAGATGATATTATTAGGGGCCTATTGGAATGGAATATTATGTGTCTCTTCAATATAGATTTTTTGAATGTTCTCCAAAAATATCAAAGGATAACATGTGTTAAGTAGGCTTAATGAGATTAGGTCTCCATGAGACCTAAAAATAGATAAGGAATATTTGAGGAAGGTTAGACCTAAAGGGAATCAAATAAAATTTTATCCATGTCTATGATATTTATTAAGAATCATTCCAAGGAAAACTTAATAGAATAATGTTTTTTGGTTTAGGCCTATTCAGTGTGAAAAAATTAAGTGAACAAGAAAATATATTGAAAATTAGGAGTTCTTTTAGACCATCAAAAGAGTATATAGGATCAATGATGAACATTTGACATAGGTTCTATATGTTAGGATCAATTTCATATGACCTAATCAAGTCAAGAAGAGCTAGTTGAGCAAAGAAGGCTAGAGGCCAATTTGAGAGGGATAGAAGTGTGTGAAGAGATGAAGAAGGAGATCATCATCTATTGTATGAAAAATATAGTGTTCGAAAGGTTATCAAGTATTTTAGGTGGTTAAGTTTGTGATAAGTCATCTAGGGGGTTAGTTCTTCCTTCCAAGTGGGTGCTTGCTAAAGCCTAGATAATTTGGTGCTTAGCTAGTTAGGGTTGGTGTTCCATGTTAAGTTGGTGCTTCACTAAAGTTGGTATTTGTATTACAAGAATATAATACATTTACATCATCAGATATTTTTATTCCCCTTAATGGTTTCCCACATACATATTATGTTCATATTTTTCATGCTCTTTTGAATTGATGCTTATGCTTGATAAGATGTACATACTTGTCTCAATGATTTATGATTGCTTAAGTAAGATTGTATAAGAAAGTTTTTGAAAACTGATTCAACCCCCCTTATCATTTTTATTCTAACACATGCCTCTAAATGGATGATACAGACTTAAAAACCACATATAACATGTTCAAGACTCCCATGAACATCCTCCCATGTCAGTGGTTTGTATGGAATTATATGGAACTGTACATAATAGGGATAAAAAGATGGATTTTTATTATTTTTCAAGTCTATACAATGATTAAAAACTTAAAATTTGGAATGGAGATAGGGGAGGATGTTTCATAATTAAATCACATACTTTTTTAGGTTTTAAAATGTGTGGGGAGACTGTAAATGAATTTTTCACTCTCTTGGTAGGGAGGCCTAATTAAGCCTAATTGGCAGAACAGATAGGTAGAAAAAGTAGACTTATACTTGAGTTAAGCTCATGAAATTTAACCTAGAGCTGTAAGGATATAATATGTACTATAATATGCCCTTATATTCTTAGGATCCTCTATACTTTTCTCTACACAAGTAGGTTTGCACAAAAAAGGCTTCAAGGAATGAGGCCTATTTGAGGCTTTTGGTAGAGAATGACTTGTTGGGATTAGTTTGAGACATAAAAATGCATTATTTTAAGTATAATATGAGACTAATAGATCATAAATTAATTTTTTATGAGCTATTATAATTGAAACCAGGTTTTGACACTTGTGTACAAAATAGGCCTAAGGAGATGAAGAGCCCTCTAGACACCTTGCAAGAGAAATAGGTGATGTGTTAAATAAAAACTATTTGGGTTAGTTAAGATGTGTCAAAATTAGAGTAAATAGATATAATAAATTTATATAAACACCAATAAGGTTACTTTTCCTTCAACATGTAAATAAGAAGGGGTGTTTTATAGAGTTAGTCAAGGTATCAAGTAATCTTTTCAACCCCCATGCCAATTAAAGAGATAGATAATATGAAGAGGATAAAAACATGTCATATATTACCTATTGAGGTATTTACCTAACTTATCTCTTGTTTATAACTCATATGAAACTTGTTTACTCTCTCTCTCTCCTACACTCTTCTTCTCTTCTCTCACATTTGTGCTGTATATTGAGCCACTTTGGCTTGGAAATGTATCCTCCGCCTGGGTATGGATAATCCCTAATCATTTTTTATACCTCTAATAAATAAAATAGATGATTTTTTATCTCATTATATGACTACATGTAGTGATAAATCTCTAAATTATTGATCTTATCAAGTGTATATGTATATCATGTTATTTGTGTCCTATTTGTTGTACCTAACATCCCCCTTTTCTTTAAGGAGAAATAGGGACCCACTTCTTTCATATGTCTATGAAAATTATATAAAACATAAGGTATTACAATTTTGGTAGGATTATTTTGGCATTATGTTTAATGATACCAACTTTTGGTCTATCGAGGCTATTCTTCGAGGTTATATTTTCAGACTACTTCCTTTAACACTTACGTAATTTTTCCTTTTGGGTTTTATTTTTTGGGTGTTTGCAGGGATTTATTATTTATAACTTAATGTTTTCAAAGATTTATTTTATTAGGGAAAATTTTATTGACATTTTGTCTAAAATAATTTCCTTGAAGGAATTTATCTTACAGGCTCTTTTGCCTTACAAAATTTTAAACTATGGATATTTTGTCTAAAACAAATCCTCGATGGATTATCCTTTTGACCATATCAAAACTACCCTTAAATAATTTTTTAAGTGAACCTTAGATATATGAAATTACCCTTTGGGGAAACAAAAATTACCCTTTGACTTTTCCAAATTAACCACTTTATCCCTTCTAACCAGATCCTTTAAGGCACATACCCTTTGGGTTTTGTGTAAATTACCCTTTAGGAATTTTTTCCCAAACCCTTTACCCTATGGGACTTATCCTTAAGGATACCCTTTTCAACCTCTTGGCCCTATGAAAATTTCCATTTAGCCTTTGTGTATTAGACTTTTTTGACATGGACATACCCTTCAGGATTTCTATCCCAAGCCTTCGAACCCTTTTCAAAGTGACCACTTACTCTTCATGATAATTGTCACAACCCTTTCCCCACCCCAAAAGACCCTATGAACCTAAGGCACATACCATTTAGTTTTTGTGTAACCTATCCTTTATAAATTTTGAAATGATCCTTAGTTGTACGAAAGTACCCTTCAGGGAAATCAAAAGTGCCCTTTGGCCTTTACGAAGTAGACCCTTTAGGACTTTTGTCATGAAAAAATGCCCTAAAAAGTGGAAACTTCATATCAAAATTACCCTTCATGGAAACTAAAAATGCCCTTCAGACCCTCAAAATAACCCTTTAGGATAATTGCCTCAGGACTTTTTCTCAAATGAGATAGCTCTCCATGGAAAGTTTTGCAGACATTTTATCTGAAACAATTCTCCCAAAGGAATTAGTTTGTGGACGTTGTCCCAAAAGCATTTTTTTTGATATAGACACTATGTGCCTTATTATTAATATTATTACTATTCTCACCATAATTATCCAAAGCAAAGTTAAATTATTTCTCATCAATATTTTAAAGACCCCTATCAACCTAAGCTAATAAGTTTGAATTACACAAGAAAATAGAAGCCAAGTGAATGTTGTACATTTATGTCACATGAACTAATATTCAATATAGGATTTTATATAAGTGATACACCACTATTACAAATCCATTATTGTATTTAATCTAACTTTCATTTTAAGTCTTCTACTTTCTTATAGTGACAAAGAGCCCTGGTTTCCATTTCAAGAGTGTTATGTGTAAAATAATGACTGAGCTAATGCAGAATTGTTTGTCTAACATACATAACACATAGAAAAAGTAGTAGAGAGAATGCATTAATGGCATCTACATCTAGGATGTTTTTAGTGAAAAATATACCATCCTCATTTCCAATTAAGGAATCTATGGAGTTTCTAGACATAGTATTCGATGCCACAGTGTTTAGAGACAAATGCTAGAATTATTCAGCATTATGGGATATCATCAATTTATTGGACATGTTTTCACTAGAAGATGATATGAAACTAGAATATATACTATTCATTATATAATTATTGGTAATCAAATGCTAAAGATTACAATTTGTTACATCTAATCCAGAAGTAATGCCATGCATTAACCTCCTAAGGGACATGTTCATTTTAGGGAGGATATCGTGGATGCTTTCCTACATCATTATATTAATAATATGGTGGTCATGTGCATTTTAGGAGTGGATTTATAGATATATTTGTCTTTTATGATACACAATGTCTATTTTGATAATCACACATTAGTGTAATTTAACATAGAGACCTCAATAGAGAAATTACTATCTTCGTGGCTACTCCCAGACCAAACCATCACATGGAAAAGGAAGAAGATGAAAGGAGAAATTCTGATTAACAAATTTAGGGTAGGGATTCACATTGGTATGGCTCTTCTCAATCAATTATAATTTATACCCAATATTTATTTTGGTAATTTAGATTGGTTTTTGCTACTGTACATGATGCTTACACATGACACCACATATGCTCTAGGTGAAATAATCAGCCTTTAATTAAGAGAGTAGATTATTCATAAGGACAAATGTCCTACACCCTTAGGAGATTTTTACATGATGTCTTATTTTTTGGATGCAGTCATAGGTACTTGTTACAAAGATCTTGGTGAATTATGGGATCTAGCCACTGATTTTGATAAGAAAAAAATATGTGATCATTACCAATTCATGCATGTCTAATGATATACCAAGCATATGGTAAGGATCCTGAGGGTATCTATCCTTAGGTTTGGCAACCCATTCATGGCTTGCCCATGCCTTGAATTAGATAGAACATTGTGAATAAATTGGTATGGAAAGGGATTATTTCCTTTACCTAAATTCTATTGTTATCATGATTTGGGGGAACAAGTTTGGCCCCTTGTGTCTCCCAAAGTTTGTACTAGATAAGCCAACTAAATAGGAAATCACCTTATAGTTATGGAAAAGCATTGAAGAGGAATTATCAAGGTAGAATAAGGCCTTGTATTTTTTTCATTTTTTAACTATTAGTAGGATGGTATACATGATGAGGAAGCATCTTGGGGAAGTAGGTGGAAAATGCAAGAGTTATCCTTTCCATGCACTTGCACATAAAGATTGGGATCCGCATGGGCTGATCCAAAAGCACATTCATGGATTCATCATCCCATATAGTCATGAGCCATATGATTGTGATTTATTATTTTTGAATGCCAAGTCTGATGAGGAAGTATTAGAATGGGCAAGGATTGTTGGAATACAAGATCATCATTTGAGAATGATCCAAGATGACCCTTCCATTTCTACCAGGGATTTGGATAACAAAAGGGCACTCTATAAAGAGTCACAACATTTATATTTTTTGAGAGGATAGTCAGAGGAGAAATCCATGGACTTAGATACTTCCTCCTCCCAAGGACTTCCTTTGAATTTAAAGTTGAAGAGAGTAAAGAAACAACCCAGGCTACTTGAGATTAGTTCTATTCGGGGAACACAAGTAAGATATCTCATTATCCTAGATTCTAGTGAGGAAGAGAAAGCACAAAAATTGCCTATTATAGGTTATGGTTAAGTTTCTATCACTATGTCCTAGGCACATACTATTACATCCATTGGGATAGTAACTCTACAAGTAGTAGCATCATCACCTTAGGACTCCCCCACACAAGTAAAGACCCTTCTGGTCTACAAGAGAAAGCCTAGGACTCCCATAGGTAGTCCTATAATGGAGGCATAATAGGGCTTGCCTAATTAAACTCCACATTTAGAACCAACTAGGGGAGATGTAGTGATCATCAAGGCTATTGAGGATTATTTAGATGAGGAAGTAAAGTTTGAGACAACCAAGGTTATGAGCCTCCAAGTAGAGTATGTATAGCTCACTTTCCAAAGTACTCAATATTTTATTGGTTCTCCTCTATCTTTTATACCCATTTTTGGGTAGGTTACTTATATGTAAGTTCTCACATCTACATCCTCCATCTCCACTAATACTATTGATCTCTCTATTTCCACTTCAATCCCACTCACCATATAGACCTATTCTATTCCTATTGGTACCTCCACTATTAGATCTCTCAAGATAAATAAAGTGTCCAAGAATGTGTAGATGGCATTGGCCACCTCATAAATCCATGTCCACTCCACCCAAATCACCCTTCCATTACCATATAACACTTATAAAAATGAAACCACAATGATAAACATTGGTAGGGGAAGGAGGGCCAAGCCCCAAATGATCATGGTCCATCCACTTCCTCAATTTGGAGGAGTGGATTGGTCTAAGATTATATGGCCTTCCTTACTTGATGGCCTGAATAAGTCCCATAAGAAATAATAGAGATTTCAAGAAGAGGATGAGGAAGAGGTTATTTTTACAACTTATTCATGCATCCCAATTAGACATTCCTCCATGGGTAGTGGATTTAAAAAGCAGGACTTCTCAATTACCAAACTTTATAATTACTGAGCTTCCCTCTATTTATACTTTGTTTTATTACATAAATGATAGTATTTAAAGGGTGAAGAAGAGGAAATTATAAGATGATAAAGCTATCTAGATCATCCTTCAAGAAAGGCAAGAAGTGTTCTCCCTCACCAAGAGGTAGTACCGATAGCCAGGATAATCTTTATATTGATAAAATCTAGTAGACCTGGCACAAGCACACAAAGATGCCATAGTTTCAATCCATGAGGCATAAAATTAGCTTGATAGGAGCTTGAGGTATAATTTAAAACATTAGAGTTTGAAGTGGAGAAATTAAAAGAGTAGGCCAAAATAGTACATATTCCTAATAGCATAGAAGTTGAATTTTAGGAGGTAGCTTCTAGATGTTATAACTCCTTGGAAACCATGGATTTCATAAAGCCCAAGATGGATGGTCATGTCAACCAAGTCAATAAATTATTTAATTCCTTGAGATAGGATAACATAAAATTAAATATGTTAGTTTTCTATACAGGCAACTCTCTATATAGTCATCTCGACCTTATGATTATGCTAGAGGCATCCAATGCCTTAAATCTAGTATTCATTCGATAGGAAGAGGTAAAGGATTGGTTAAAACATATTAAGTATTTAATCCCAAAATATTAGGTGTATGAGGCTTATATTATAAAAAAATTTCATGAATTGAAGTTATCCAAAATTAAAGACTCCACTGGTAAGTTAATTAGCAGGATTAATTTTGACAAGCTTATCCAGGAAGTGACCAATGATTTTAAGCAGAGCTTGCAGGGTTTGACACTTGAAGAAATTGAGTCTCAATTAAGCAAGGATAGGAAAAAATTCAGTAAATTTGAAATATTCAAAATTAAATTTCAAATAACTAAGGACAAGCATGTAAAGTTCCTTATACAAACCAAAAGAATCCATCGGCCACTACTACTAAATTTAGATATTATACGACAACATGGAGAAAAATAAAAAGTTTATGAGGATAACGAAGTGAAGAAGAAGAAATATTATGGTGGTGTAATTAAATCTTCAACTTCCACTTCAACTTCTATGCCATCTAAGGTGCATGAAGTGCTCTAAATGACAAAGCCTTGATAGGCTAATATTTTATGCATGTATAGTTTTGTAATGGTGAATGTAATTAGATTTTCTTTGAATTTTGAGTGGCTTATTGTAACAATTTGACTTTATATTTTTTTTACATGTACATGCTACATAATTTTGGAAAATTCAATTTATTTATTTATTAACTATTAGTTCTCTCTTATATAGTTTTAGACCACAGTTAGAACTACATGTTTTAACTAACACATGTAACCACCTTATATGAACTTGGAGGATGAGGCTACCCCTTCCCCAAGTCTATATATATAGTTGTAACACGACTTAGTTTCTTTTTTTAGAATATTTTTTAATACACAGTAGCAAATCAATTTTGATCATCAGTGAAGTGTTTTGAGTATTTTCTTTTGAATTCCATGCAATTAGTTGTTATTTCCTTAGTTTTGTGTTTCAATAATCTTTAGTGTGCTACAGTTACAAATGGATTGTTGATTTTTTATTAATATACTGATCTTAGATGTGTAATATATATTGAAATATTAGTGAATATATAGATTAAATTATTCAAGTTGATTTAATCATATTTTTGAATGTGTACTAGTGCTTTCTTTGGTGTAGTTTTCTATGTGTGTGCAACAACTACCTTAGAAAATTCATTTGCCCAAGCCATAATATCCTGATTAAGGGTGTAAAAAATCTATCATAAAAGGAGTAACCTTTATCTAAGGCTTTTATATTTATAGAATATTTATTTCTTTAGACTTTTTAGCCATGTCTAACTGTATGTGTGCTATTACTGCTAGTAATAAGCATAGATTTTAGAAACCATAGGTCTATTTGAAAACCAACCAGGGAAGTGATTCTAAAGAACTATGGAGCCTTATTTTATACCTTAATCTTATTTTTTTTGAGTTTTTTTATTAAGACTTACCCACTTTAGATTAGAAACCAGTTACTCATCCAACTCATGTAGGGATTCACTCTATTAGAAGACCACACCTCCATCCAAAAACCTTGTTAACAACCTGCATGCCCTACTCTTATTCCATGAATAAGTTGAAATAAATCATATACCTAAAATGAATTCCCTAGAGTGGATTTTACCTCCATTTAGATCCTAAAATGTTAGAGGTTACCTCATTCAACTGTGGTGTGTATAAAACTTGTGTCAACACTATTTATCTTGCCTCATGTAGTTGTTTTATCTATTGCAGGTTGTAGTTGGTGTCATGAGGGGGATTTTATTGGTTTTAATGTGTAATTATTCTTCATTATTAGCCTGATAATTCATTACCCTTATAAAAAAATTTATGCAATAGGTTCACTCTAGAATATGTGTATGTCCATGTTATCTTGTAGGTCTTGGTGTATTGTACAATGTGTGATAATGGTCAAAAAAATTTGGTGCATCATCACTGTAGTTAGGTTTATTTTAGTTATTTAAGTTGAAATAAATAATATACCTACAATGCATTCCCTAGAGTGTATTTTACCTCCATTTAGATCCTAAAATGTTAGAGGTTACCTCATTCAATTGTGGTGTGCATAAAACTTGCATCAACACTATTTATCTTGCCTCATGTGGTTGTTTTATCTATTGCAGGTTGTAGTTGGTGTCATGAGGGGTCTCTTATGGATTTTAAAGTGTAATTATTCTTCCCTATTATCCTTATAATTCCTTACCCTTCTAAAAAACATTGATGCAATAGGTTCACTCTATAATATGTGTATGTCCATGTTATCTTGTAGGTCTTAGTGTATTGTGCAATGTGTGATAATGGTCAAAATTTTTTTGGTGCATCACCACTAGAGTTAGATTTATTTTAGTTCTTTCTTCCCTTTTACAAGTAGGAAAGTAGTGTGTGATCCTAAATGATTAATCAAATGGATTTATCCCTTCAACTTAGAGGTTTACCCCTATTATAGACAATCTATAGGTGTAGGGGTAATCTCATGTTTAATCATATTTGGAAAGGTTTGAACAAACTTCTCCTTGGGTGACAACTCTAGTTATAACAATTATTTTTAAGGTGAAAAAAGTTTATAGATTATTCAAAATACTTTCCCTCCAATGTTCATAGTCAAAAATATCCATTTTAAAAGTCTTCTATTACTAAATATGAGCCTAACCAATCAGGTTTGAATTTTCAACCTTATCCTTTATTTTTATCAATATTCATATTGAGTCTTAGGACAAGGTCTCATAATTTAATAGTGATCTCATGATTTTTATTATTATAATGATGATGTATATTATTTGTGTAAGTAATGTGGTTTTGTGTAACTATGAGTAGATGCTCATGTAAACTATATAACTTAGTTAGGAATGTGTTTTGTACTCTTCATGATCTATGAGACTTTGAAGAGAAACATATGGGATTGGGATTTATACCTTAAGGGGAATAATTTATTCAACTCTAAAAAATAGTAGCATAGTAGGTTTCCCTTATGATATTACAAATGATTGTCTTATAATCCCACAATACATGGTAGAGTTAAAGATGTCAATATCCTTTGTTATCTTCATATTCTTAACCATAACTAATTTTAAATTTACATTTGTGACCTCATCTTGATCATTGTATTGGGGATTGTAAAAAAATTCCATGTGATGAGATATATATAATTTATTACATAGGTCATTTACATCAATATTACTAAAGGGGGGTCCATTATCCATGATTTTTTTTTTGAAATTTTAAACCTAGAGATGATCTGATTTAAGATGAATTCTATAATTATGGATTTGGTGATAGTAATCAATCACATTGATTACACCCACATGGTAAAATACTCAATGGTCATGATAATGAAATGTTCTCCATGAAGTAGGAGAAATATTACTTGATTTGGCCCCCAATTGGAGAAGTTTCATGGTGTAACTATGGGTTGAATTGCCTAAAAAATCATGTGAATATTATGGAAAAAAATTGACACTTAACACACTTCTTTTATGTATTCTGCATCATCATGTTTGAGGATAATATTGGAGGCTTAGGCTACACCCTGACTGAGAAAATGATTGTTCAGGTCCTCTATTCAAACCTAGTCCAACATGGGAATGACCCTAAGCTATGGGTTACCTAATCTTAGTTTAGACCTCTAGGATTTTTAACGAGGCTAGCTCCTAAAATATTTGTTATAATGCTCACCTAAGACCTAAATAGGTTGGGATGAAAAGAGAGGAGTTGAATTAATGAAAACCTACTCTAAGTGTGGTGATAGACCATGAATTCATTATATCAACTCATAGGTTTGAACTCTTGACACACTAACGGACTATGAATAGACATAACATAGTGCCTATAATCATTTATAAGCAACAATGCTTCACATATGGGTTAGTTTGATTGACTTAGGTTGGAATTAAATGAGGGTCAAGCTTGATTGAAGGCACTTACAATCAGTAGTCCAAAAAATACCTAAGACATCAACATTTAAACACACTAGATGACCTTCAAAGAAAGTTTATTAGCAATTAGGTTAAACTTGGACCTATAAAGGGAAGATTAAACCACTTTTTCATATTAAACACTAAGTATATATTTTTAAACAACTATAAGTGTCTTTCTCACTAATATAAGAGGTGCATGAGTATAAATTCTAGTAGAGTCTAGCCATACTAGCCTTAAGGGATGAAAATCAAAAGTTCAAAGCTTGAATTTATAGTATAATGGAATGAGAGAGAGAGAGGGGAAGGAATGTGTGGGAGAGTGGATAAGGGTTCATAATGATTAAGTCTAAGATTATCACTAGAAGAAGTCATAATAACTGCTACATTAAATCTTTCTTAAGCTCTTCCCTACATTAATGCCACTGAGACTATTTTTGCATGTAAGAGTGAAGAAAAGGTCATGCAGGCTAAAAATTTTTCTATGAAAAATCATGGATAGACACCTAAATATCCTTGAGTTCCTCATTTCATTAATGTTATTTATAGACCCTTAACTAATCCATGTCTATCAAAGAACATGCTCTATGTTTCATGCTAAGATCTTGACCACACTACACCATTGGTTTTAGGCACGTGTCATTATCTCATGTCATTTTGAGATTTGATCAAATCTACTCCATTTATCTCCTTAGGAGTATACTAGTTTTGACCTTCATCATTGATCATCGATCTATGTTGAGCATTCCAAATGGTGCCAATTTTCATTTCCTCATTCATCTTAATTTTAGCCTTTAAGAATGTGACTCTTTTTGGTCTTGTGTACTTCCTATGGATTTATTATCAGACTTCATCCACTTCACACACTTGTGCCATGTGGTAGCCTCACATTCATTCTATATCTTTAACCTTTTTACCTTATGCGCATCTTAGATCTTTCTCGATATGAATGAATGTGAGCTATAGATATTTTACCATTTTAACATGTTTAAGATACTTGTTAACCATGCATTTTCTCTAAGGATCTATTAACCTTTTAACCCACCATTCACCATCGATATGATTTGGTATGATGGATTACACACCATTAATCTTAGTTAGACCCATTAGATTTTTTAGTTAGCCACATAATATTAGATCTTCATATGGGCACTTGACATCTTGCCACTTGGAACATTTGAATTGTTGACCTCTGAGCTCATTGTTGATTTTTATTTCACAATCAAATGCATGTCATTAGATCTTCAGGACCCACTGATCTCATTGATCACTACTCACCATTATATCTACTCTAAGCTTCCATGATTTTAACACTTGTTAGAAATACATTTAGACTTAGGAATATTTGAATCAAAATGGTTACTTTAAAATTATTAAACTTAACATCCCCATCCATGTTTCCTTATACCAAATTGATCTTACATGATGTTTCAATGCTAATCAAGTTCCTCTAATTCTTAATTTGGTGATTTTTTATTTAAAATAAGGATACTATGGGGCACAAAAAAATAATCTAAGGTAATGGTCATCAAAGATTTGAATGATAGGGGTTGACATTTTGGTTGGTGAGGCCAAAAATGTTAACATTTTTGGTGACTTTGATGGCTTGACTAGCCTACTAGTCATGGAACCCAGACACTTTTATGATAAGGTGACTTAACAAAAAAGCAAAATATGATGAAACTTTAGACTAAATTTTACTCTTGACACCTCAGAGTCTTTCAATAGAAATAAGACACATAGAGACATAATAAATAAACAAAATAAAACTAATCAACACACCTACTAACTAAGGACAAGTAAAGGAAAGAACTAAACAACATTTCACAACCTAAAATATTATGTAAAGCACTTATTTGGACAAACTAACTAACTACTAAAAAATGACCTAACTTTGAATTCATTACCCCAAAGTCAAATGGGAATATTATATGATAATTATGGCACCATGATGTGGAGATTTATGATTATTTATGTGTAATTAGGCTTAGATCAATAGTTGATAACTTCCTCCTATATCTATCACCCTCCTGATTACTTGGAAGAGTGAAATAACCATCTTGGTTCATCCCTATGGGCAGGGGTTGAGTATGAGGGTCAAGAATATAATCATAATCCTCCCAAATATTTCTATCTTACATCACTAAATCATCTCCTCTTCAGTCAAGAGCTACAATTGGTTCTACTCTTAGGTTCAATATTATCAGTTATCAAAGCATTCTTAACAAGTTATTTCTTTTCAAGATTTGACTAATGTAGAGGTGAGGAATATAACTTTAGGTAGAATTCTTCCAAGTCTTCCCAAAATTATAAATCATCTTGGTCAATGAAAAAATCACAAGGTTCATTTGAACTTCTACCATCTATCTACAAGTCATCAAGTTGATTACTCACCTCCTTCACTTTGGTTCATCATAAGGTTCTTGATCAACTAAATTTTGTTCATCCTCTTCATCAATAGAGAGAGGTGGTTAATTAGTACAATGAAGGTCCAACACATCTTGCCTTTTCATTCCTTGATATGCATTGATTTCCTCATTTGAAGTATTAGCCTATTGTTCAATTATATTACTCAAATCTGCCTTACCAAGTTGTTCCATTTCATTCAAGAACTCCAAACACAAGTGCTACCACTAGTCTTACAATGGATTCTTCACTTCAATATCAATAGCATCATCATGGATGCTTTCATCTAATTAGTCTCTTATGAAAATATCATCTTGTGTTTCATTTGCTTTAACTCTATCATTATGACATTGTTATTACCCTTTATCATCTAATCTCTATTCATGCTTACCTTTTGATCTAATAGAGTGCATAGGGATCCCAATTTGAATATCTTATTTATAGACACTATAAATTTCCTCTCCAAGGTGTTCTTGACACTTAGTTGGAATTGTATCACCATCTATCTCTTGAATAAATACCTCCTCCTTTACCAATATTGATAGTTTTCTTGCCATTCTTGAATGATCCAATTTTGATTTTGGTGTACTTGACTTCTTTTCAAGAGGGGAGATGGTGGGTGGGAAATAGATATCATTAGGATACTTAATGATTGTAAGGGTATCCTTCTAACTAGGGATATTGAATGGTTTCTTAGGAAGTTCTTGGGATTGAGGGGGGATGTGAAGAGGGGTAGTAGGTACTTGATTAATAGTATATGAAGGACTAATAATAGATTTCACACCTAATTTTCATTCCTTATCCTCCTTTTCAAGGGTGGACATGATGAAATTAAGATCCATGACTCATGAAGGCTTCCAACTAGGTATTTTTTTAGGCTCTTTGGAAGGTATATGATCTTGAACACAAGTGGATTACCTTGGGGAAGGAAGGTGAAGGTAGTTTACCTTTAGGGTGATTGGAGGAGGTGGCATAATATAAAACTTAGAGAGTGACTTAGACTTGATTTTCACTTCCACACCATATTCAAGTTTGCACGCTATATGAGACAAGTCTTTGAATAAGTACCTTCCAACAATAGTAATGAAGTCATTACCCAAAAATAAGGTAAAATGAGGCAACAAATCTACTACAATAAGTCCTTGCACAATTGAAAGTTTTGGGTAGGCATGGAAAGTGAATTGAAGATTTCTAACAATGCCAAATACTTTCATGGGAGACCCATTCCATTGAAATTCAAAGTTAGAAATAGGTTCATACCTCAGATTCAAGGTGTCTACCACCAATTTAGGAATAATTGAAAGATTTGCCTTCTTATTAAGTAAAAAATAATGGACTAAGAAATATCCTATGACCAAGGAGGTAAGAAAAGGAGATGGGGTGACTAATTTAACTAATTATAATTGGTTTGTAGGATTATTTTGATGAGAATAATAGTTTGGCATTAAACCCTTTTTTTCTATCTAAGACTCTCTTACAACTTATCCCTTTCTTTTTTTAATCTCTTAATCTCTAAGTGTGGATAATCAATGTTTGGTGTAGGTGGATTGAAAGGGGTAGAAGGTTAATAATAGTATTGATTATGAGGATGATGAGGTTTCCATGGAAGTTAGGAGACTCAAATTATGGTGGATGATTTTGGTAGTGTGTAGGATATGGATTAATTGGTCGGTAAGAATCAATGTATGGGTCATATGGGATATGGTAAGGTGGATATGGGGGTGGAAGGAAAAAACCTACCTCATAGGCTGCAGTGGCTCCTTATGAAATATGTGTATCAAATCAAAACCATGACTAAAAAAAATTACCTCTACAACAATTGAAACCATTGATATCTCTAAGCTTGAGTTGATTACAAACCTTCCAAAGATGCTTGACTCTAACCAATGTGATTGCAAATGATGTTATTTATTTCTTCAGCTTCTAAATATCCTCTAATATCTTCAGAGAATGCTTTTGGGAACTTGAAATTTATCCCACTGGGCATGCTATAACTATTGGAGGCTTAGGCTACACCCTGGATGAGCAAAGGATCATTGAGGTCCTCTACTCAAACCTAGTCCAACATGGGAATGACTCTAGTTTATGGGTTGCCTAATATTGGGTCAAACCTATATTATTTTTAACAAGGCTAGCCCCTTAAATTATTCATTATATCACTCACCTAAGACCTAAATAGGTTGGGATGAAAAGAAAGGAGTTACATGAATGAAAACCTACTCTAAGTGTGGTGATGCACCATGAATTCATTGTATCCACTCATAGGCTTAAACTCTTGACACACTAATGGAATATGAATAGACTTAACATAGTGCCTAAAATATTTTCCAAGAAAAATTACTTCACATAGGGGTTAATTTGATTGACTTAGCCTAGAGGGAAATAAAGGTAAGGCCTGATTGAAGGCACTTATAGTCAATAGTCCACTCTATACTCGAGACATCAATATTTAGACACATTAGATAACCTGAATGGAAATTTTGTTAGAACTTAGGCTGAAATGATACCTATAAAGGGAATATTAAAGCACTTTTACATATCAAAAAAATATAAAACACTAATTATAGATTGGTAAACTATTACAAGTGTCTTTATCACTAGTCCAAGAGGTGTATGAGTACATATTTTGGTAGAGTCTAGTCATATCAACCTTGAGGGATTAAAATCAAGAGATTAAAGCCTAAATTTATAGTAGAATGGGATGAGAGAGAAGAGAAGGGACATGTGGGAGAGTGGAGAAGGGGTCATAATGATTAAAGTCAATATTCCCATTAGAAGTAGTCACAATAACCAATGCAATAAATCCTTATCAAGATCTTCCCTGCATTAATGCCACAGACTATTTTGAAATGAAAGAGTGGAGAAAATTTCATGGAGGCCAAAAATTCTACTGTGAGCAATCATAGATGGCTGCCTAAATCTCCTTGAGCTCGTCATTACATTAATGCTTTTTATAGACCCTTAATTGATTTAAGTTTATCAATAACATACTCTATGTTTCATGATTAAATCTTGATCACACTACACTATTTATTTTGGACACATATCATCTCATGTCATTTGGATATTTGATCAAATTTACTCCATTGATCTCCCTAGGAGTCTACTAGTTTTAACCTTCATAATTGACCATTGATCTATGTTTTAACCTTTGAAAATGTGACACTTGTTAATCTCATGTGCTTCTTGTGGATCCACTATCAAACTTCATCTACTTCACACACTTATGCTACATGATGGCCACACATTCATTCTATATTTTTGACCTTATGTACACCATAGATATTTTTTGTACGAATGAACATGAGCCATAGATATTCTACCAGTTTAACATGATTAAAAAACTTGTCACCCATGTATTTTCTCTTATAATCTGTTGACCTTTTGACCCACCACCCACCATCTATCTACTTGGTATGATGGATTTCACACCATTGATCTTAAATGGACCCATTGGATTTGTTAGTTCACTACACATCATTAGATATTTATATGGGTACCTAAGATCTTACCACTTAGAAAATTTAAATTATTGACCTTCAAGATTGTTTTTGATCTTGATTGCATGATCGAACATGCATCATTGGATATTTAGGATCCACTGACCTCATTGATCACCACTTGCCATTAGATCTACTCTAAGCTTCCATGATTTTGACACTTATCAACAACACATTTAACCTTAAGAATATTTGAATCAAATTGGTTACTTTACAATGCTTGAATTTGACATTCCCATGCATGTTTTCTTCTACCAAATTTCTCTTACATGATGTTTCAATGATGGTCTGGTTTCTCTAGTGTTTAAGTTGGTCATTTTTTCTTTAAAATAAGGACACTATGGGGTATAGAAAATTGAGCAAGGTAATGGTCATCAAATCTTTGAATGATAGGGGTTGATATTTTGGGTTCTAAGGCCAAAATCTTAATATGTCAGTTTAAAATATCCCATCATATGGACCTTTCGAGTGGTCACATGTCCACCAAAGTGTCCATCATAAATGCCACTATGACATTGGAAAAGGGATTTATCAAACTTCTCTTGTTTAATACATCTAAGGAGCATGTTGTAAAAATATTTTTGATGGAAAACTTACTAAAGGATCACATGATTAGAATCAATTATATAAATACATTTCCTCTACTCTATATTAGTGTCTTTGGGATAGATACGATTAATTAAGTAATTTAGTATGCCAGTATACCATATTGAATAATCAATCATTAGATTCTCTATCTATCATATGAATTAATTTAAGAAATTAGTGTTGATGAGATAACCAAATTCCAATGGGGATTACACAATAAATCAATGATGATATGTCATTTTATATAATTTTTATTGATGTGTCTCATTTTGAACTTACTTAAAATGTGATGAAATATCTAGCCTCTTGTGAGAGGGTTGGTTAAGTCAAGAATGTATTCAGGTTTTTTGAATTCACAATGACCCTCATTTATTTATCTATCATGTAATGTGTCAATCATTTAGTTACAAACAAGTAATATATTTCCACCTATGTGTATCATATCTCATAGTCAACAAGACTATGGGTATTAAAATGTATGGCTCTTTATTTGCCATTGTTATCCTCTTGGGACAACATGTAAGAAAGTGATACTTTAGTTTCCATAAAATAAAATATGAGGGGCCTATCATTATTACATTCCATTAGATTGTTTTGAGCTAGAAAGAAGTCTTTTATGGCTTTAAATTCATCTTAGCAGTCCTCTTTCCAAGCTAGTCTTCTCTAATTTTTGAGAAAATGACTGACATGTTGAATAATGTAGGTAAGGTAAGGTATGAGTCTATTAATCACCCCAAAATTACATAATAACAACATGATTCCTAACTCATTGGTATGGGTTAATGTCTATAATTACACAAACTTTATCAAGATTGATATCAATTCTATTCTTTGAGATATTGAAGTATATAAGTTTCCCACCGGTAACTCTAGATACACATTTTTTATGATCAACCATGGCATTCTATTCGATCAAGAATATAATAATAGTGTGTAGAACCTTAAGATGGTATGATCTCATTTTATCCCTTTTGATAATATCATCAATTTAGACCTCCACTATCTTATGAATATATCATGGAAAGTATAGGTCATATCCCAATAATATTTTTTCATAATATTTTTAAGGCCAAAAAGAATGCATAATGTTTCCCATGATGTGGTAAAGGAGTTCCTAATTTGGTATTCTTTAGAAATGTGAATTCGGTTATATCCTAATAATCTATTCATGAGAGATAGCAACTCATAACTAATTGTAATTTTCATAGTCATGTCAATGGAATGTAGAGAAAATTCATCCTTTAGACATGATTTAATGATATATTGAAATTGTGTGTGTGTGTGTGTGTGTGTGTATGTATATGTATATGTATATATATATATATGTATATATACATACACATATACATATATATATGTATATATATATATATATGTATATATGTATGTATGTATATATATATATATGTATGTATATATATATATGTATGTATATATATGTATATATATATATACACATATATACATATATATATATATATGTATATGTATATATATATATATATATATATATATATATATATATATATGTATATACATACACACACACACACACACACACACACACACACACACACACACACACACACACACACACACACACACACACACACACACACACACACACACACACACACACACACACACACACACACACATATATATCCTAATTTTTATATTATACTTGAGAAAAAATAATATGCTAAATCACTTGGTGTAGTCTACAAGTTTAATGAACTCTACTTCTAAAATTTTGATGACCTATTCCTTGAAAATCAATTAAACTTTGGGCTAAACTGACTTGAGATTTTGTTTGATAGTATTTTCATTAGTGTAATGATTATATTGCGTAAAACCACTTTACATTGTATTTTTGTCATGTCTACAAATGAGAAGGAAAAGAAATTAAAGAATTTAGTAAGTAGATTCTTGTCATATTCTACCTCATGAGGCAAGAGTGAATATCCAATATTGAATATTATAAGGTTATATTTGGTTCCAATGTTAAGGTTGATGTCATCCTCTCTGAGGGAATAATTACATTATTTAACTCCTTTAGGGGCATAAGTAAGATCAATATCTTCATCATCTACCTCATATACATCATGGATCCCATCATAATAGTCATAGTCCTTGGTCATAAAATGTGAGTCATAATAATAAGATCTGAGGATAGATAAGGGGAAACATGTGAGGTAAAACACCATCTTATGGTGTAATTATGGGAGGTGATCATATAATCATAAAAATTCTAAAATCACCTCATCTTTTTACATAAATTATAAGATTAAATGACTGACTTTGTCATCAATGTGGAATCATTTGACATCTTATAGACAAGAGGCTCAAGTCTTACAGATAATATAAAATCATATTCTAATATTCCCTAATTAATATCAAAACAAGAGGATGAAGTGACCATCAAATCATAACTTAATTACTCTCTTTAGGACCACCTTTTATGGAAATGAGATGAAATTATTTATAAACTTCACGTATGTAATTTTTATAAAATTGAATATATTTAGCCTTAGTATAATAAATATCTAAAAATAGATTAGTTACCAATTATGAGTCACCTTGAATTCTAAGGTTTTAGATACCTATGCCTTTAGAAATGAGCATTCCTAATAATAAGGCCTTGTACTATGCCTTATTTTTTATGTATTTTAAATTGGGTTTAAACCAAAAGGGCATGATATTGTATACAAATGAAAATGCATCTAAATTATTAATAAATCCTTTCTCATAGAAGATAAATCCTAATTACACTTTCGATCATTGATACATTATATATTTGAGGTCATGACCAAGATGGATCTACTAAACCTAACCAAGGGATCTATTACATCACTAGAGAGGGTTCCAAAGCCTCTAGTCAAGCAACACCATGCAATAACCCTATCTAGGTCTTATGTTTTCATATTCACTATGTAAATGTAAGGTAAAGTAAAATATAATCTAGTGTTCACTAAAGCTTATGGCACAAAGTGGGGGTAATAAACATAAAAATTAAACATTCATATAATAATTCTAATTAATTTATGTATAGATATAACCCTTAAAAATGAAGAGAGCAATATATTCAAAAACCATTACTAATTCTAATTATATCTATAAAATAGAGGAGTAAATTTATAGATACTTACCTAGAATATGAACCAATTAAGAATCAATCTCTCTCTTGTACAAAGGTTCTTCAAAAGAGGTTGTTGTGGTTTTTAAAGATCACTAAGAAAGGCCTAAGCATCTAAGACTTTTCCACAAGACAAGATTATTATCCAATTATAAACCCTAAATAAAAAATCCTCAAGTAGAATGGTCAAAGAACATATTTTAAAGAAGCATAAATGATTAATTAATTATATCTATTTTTAATAAAAGGTGAAAAAGATGTGTAGATATAGCTGAATCTACCTAAACCTTTCTAAAAGTTTAGATGACAAGTTTAGCCCAATTTGACTCTGAATCATTATATTATAAAAATAATATAGGCCATTGTCTAGGTCAGCAAAGGCCAACCTAGACCTGTAACACGCTTTTAACAAATTAAATATAAGGTCGACCCAAGGTGACAATATATTTAAAATATCAAAAAGGAGTTTTAGTCTTAGGAAGGGGATAAGTAAGGTGATGAACTACTTAGAGGAGTGTGTAAGAGAGGAGGTAAGGCTTAGGGAAGTGTATAAGAGAAGGTTATATAGATATCAAATTGTGGTATAAAGGAAAAAAATCCTATGAATCACCAATGGTCTGTCCACCACTTTCCCAATGCACGTTTTAAGGTATACACTTAGAGAGATTAAGACTCAATAGGTTACTAAAAGATAAAATGCATTAGTAATTGATGAAGTTTGAAACTATTATGTGTATACATATTCCCCACTCAAAGCTCATCATGTGTCATGCTGGTACAATAGGGGATGGTGCTTTAAGAAAAGAACATAACTACACATAGTGATAAAGCTAAATAAATTATATTATTTTCAAGTATTAAATAACTAAAAATAAATCATTGAAAGGAAATGACTTAAAATAAAAGTAATGTATGTGTACCTTACTTACCTTTATCATTGGATGGTTGTTTGATGCGTTTGTAGTTTTGATTGTGGAGGGCACTTTGGACAAACCAAATGATACAAAATTAAAGAGAAAAAATAAACAAAAATAGGAAATCCAAGATAATTGAAATGATGTAGGCAAGATGTACCTAAAAATTTGGTAACTTAGGGTGATAAATGCTAAGTTAGGAACAAATGACCAAGTCAAAAATTTAGAGTAAATCAGGTAACCAAAAATCCAAGGCTACTAAATGTCCAAGAAACTCGAATAAGTAAACCTTAAGTGAGAAAGGTAAACAAACCAAGTCAAACCAAAGATACAATCATAAATGGTAATCAAACATCAATGTGAAATTAGTAACAATCTTTACTTAAACAAACATGGGCAAGTAATGGTAAAACAACATTGAGGAGTGAGTAGTAACAATTCTTACTCAATCATTAATGGAAAAAGTACATAAAATGGAAAACAACATTAGTGAATGAGAAGCAACAATCTAACCTCACTCAACAATGGAAAAAGTACATAAAAAATAGAAACATATGTAGTTATCTAAAAAAAGGAAGGTAAAATAATATATAAATATTTAAATAAACCAAAAAAAATTATAGAAATGTGAATCAATGGTATAAAGAAGATAATCCATAGTCACTCAATCTTATTATATTATTCTAAAGTTAGATAAAACTGAAACAAATTAGTGTTATGATGATTTTAAAATGTGAATAAGGGGGAAAATAGAAGTGGGAAAATAGATTTAGAATCAAACTTTATTTTCATGGGTGAAAATGAAATGGGGAGTGGGGGAAATGAATGAAAAATTAAGGTAGATAAACTCTTTATCAAAGTCAAGACACTAAAATTAGGTTTGTGAAAATAAGATAAATTTTGACATTAAGGACTCTAAAGTATTTTTTTTAACGACACAAGTCTTGGGTCACAAAATTAAGTATGAATATCATCTCATGAAGGATATATGTATGAAAATTAAAATTGACCTACCTTCCCATTATGTGTTCCCTATTCCTTAGGATCCCCATAGAGTCACCAGTCTACTATGAAGATTGGGTACTTATGTGATAATATAGGTAAAACCATATATGTTTTTAAATTCTCTTATCCCAATCTACTATCCTACCATACCCTAATGGATCTCAACTCTATCATGAGTCCAACTATGGATTTTGAGCTTTGATTGGACATATGATATGTGATAATCACATCTTTTGGTGTGATTTTGACTATTGATTTTATATGTTGCCTTTTGATCATTACCTTTTGTTTAAAATTATTTGGATTTTAAATTTTTATGTATTTTTCTTTCCTCTTAATATTTTAGATATGGGTGTTATTTTTTTAAAATATTCCTCTTACATATATAAAATAATATCTTGGATTGTTTTATCCAAAGTGTAATGAAAGGAAATAAAATCAATATAAATGATAATGAAACAATTTTAATTACTTCAAATCACAAAAAATGTGACAAATGTGAAAAGGGTTACAATGACATGTAAGTATGATTCATTATCATAAAAATGTTATAAGTGTAGGGAAACATGCTAGTATATTATGTTGTGAAATTTTTCTTGGTTGCTAAGAAAGAGAACTTAAAAAGCATGGTGTCTAAGAGTCTTGATTTATTCATATAAAATAATATCTTGAATTAGACCTTGTATTTATCCAAAGTGTAATGAAAGGAAATAAAATAAATAGAAATGAGAATGAAACAATTTAAATTACTTCTTTCACCAAATAAGGGCCCCACAATTTTTGAACATAATCTTATTTATCATGGGTATAATATAATTTAAGGACTAGATCACCAACAAAGTTTAATGGTCCTTTTTAATGTGAATACAAATGTGAAAATGGGTTTCATCAATGACATAAAGTAAGTATGTCATTCATTATATACAATAAATATTGGCCTCTATGTTATAACAAAAATGGTGTTGCCCTAGTGGCAGTATGAATGCTAGTATGATAAGCCCAAAGTGTGGGATATAAGTGAAGATGCTAATTTGTAAAAGTTTCAAAAATGGGTTTTTAAAGGATTTTATTGATAATTTTATTTGTGGCCCCAACTTGACCATTGCACTATGGATGATAAGTTAATCAAACACCAAAGATAAGAATATGGGAACATAAAATGATTTAGTTAAGGATAAACTTGTAAAAATTTATTAACATTAAAAGGCCAAGGAGATTCAATAGTTTGGAGATTGGTTGATGGTGACTGGATTATATAATCATGGAGTTGTCAAGGGATACAATTTTTTAAAAACTCAATATTATCCTTTTCAAAATTAGGCCAAAGGTATCCTATGCATAGGCATTTGTATGGTGTAGCATGTCTGTTATATTGACCATCACAAATGCACCCATGTTCTTGTTCAAGGAGAGGAGGGAACTCATCTTTCATGATATAATATATTAGGGATACCTTAAATGTTATGATAATAAAGGGTGTTATATTGAAATACATATTTAAAATCTTGTTTGTGAATTATAGTCTTTTCCCAAGAATCTGTGTCTGAAGGATAATTTTGATGATCAAGGAATTAGATAATGTATTTATACCATGTGATATGTTTAATGGTAACAACCTCAAATGATATATAAGCAACTCTTGTGGTTGGATAGAATATGGTTACTTTCTTATTTGAATAATAAATTGAGAATCATTTATAAATTGATGTGGATGAAATAAGGATGTCAAAGAAACAAGAGAGTAATCAACATAGTTTTGATCTCTTGGAATGGGATCGATGGCAAAATAAGTGAAATCTATGGTGAGGGTAGTGACCACTTAATGATAATCAATTATATTTTCACTTTTAGATTGGTAATCACCATTAAACTTATGGAAAATGAGTTAGGAGTCACCTAAATCATGTATATATGTAATATCTAAGTCAAATGTCATGCTCATGTCTAATATTAATGCTTCATATTTTACCATGTTATTAATGACATAGAAAGTGAGATATAATTCTAAAGGGATTATTTTACCATGAGGATTATACAACCTTCCCTAACTCCTTGAATACATTTGGTGACATCAAAATTTAGGGTCTAGGTGTCTTCATGTAAATTGACATTGATTTCAAAAAGTTATTTGATAATTACATTGGCTTTAGTAGTATCGGTAATGACATAGGTATCTTAATGATTAATTGTTTATAAATCAATATCAAAGTTATGAAAGTAATATTTAATAGAGATATCTTGATTGAGACCTTCAATATAGAGAATATTATCATCAACGAGACTATCTTGAAGATGATTGGTAGTGAGTATGGGTGTCATTGGGAGTTGGTCAGTAATGAATTTACCTTTGATAGATTTTTAATTTATGATTAAAAAGTTCAAATTCCATTAAGAGAACCATCCACTTTCCAATTCTATCTCTAGGTAAAAATGCTTTGTATACAAAGTGAAGAAGTGGGTCAGAATGAACTATGACTTAAGTTGTTTGATAAAGCATGTAGTGATAAAGCTTTTTAGTTATGAAATAGATAGTGAGTCAATCAAATTCTAATTTGGTATAAAAAAATTAATCGATGAGGACTTGACTAATATAATATATATGATACTCTCTTCTAATATCATCTTATTGGGCAAGGATTGCCCCAATAGATATAGGTGTAGAAGAAGTGTACAAAATCAAAGGATGATCATTATAAAGTGTAAAAAAAGTAGGTGAATGGAGCAATGATTCTTTCATATTATCAAATTCCTTCAAACAAGGATCGATCCATTATAAATCATTACATTTATAAAGAATGGAATTAACAAAATAAATTTGATAAGACATTTCAAGGATGAATCATCACATTTCCCCAAGCTTACCAAGGTAAGTATGAATGTCTAAAATGGAGTGAGGAATATGTATTCTTGTCAACCTAGAGCTACGCCCTAAATCGAAGATGTGCATGAAATGGACAATCTTCTATCTGGTTGAAAAAATGGGATATTCTCACGAGGGTGGGTGCCTCAATGGTGAGAACCTCCAGAGAAGTCTAGTTCCTGTAAGATGTATCAGTGAAGATCTCTACTCTATGATGCAGACTACCATGGAAAAGGAAGAAGAAAAATTTAAGGGGAAATCCTACCTAATAAAGGTGATACACCATAAGATCGATCCACTCAACTTGGAACCTTGAACACTGAATAAACAAGGGAAAAGGAAGACCTTTGATTTCAATCAATCACTTATGCATAAATATTTCATGAAGAGGTTTGATCCAATGACCAAAAATGATGGAAAATGATGGAGAGAGGTCTGATACAAGACACTTTTCAGCCACCTAACATCCACTTACAACTTCAACAAAAGACATAAATAACACTTAACATGACCTACATAATATGGTAAGCTAACAATTAGGTACGAATTAGAATTTGGGAAGGGAGAGAAATCTACCACATATGTAAATTGCTGAATAAATATACACTATGCCAACACTTTTAAATTTGAAAGTATAGTCCTTATATTGATTGAAGAGGTTACACAACTCACCAATGGCAGAATCTAGTCTAACCAAGAGAGGGATGATTTTTCTAAGGCTGAAAATCCATTTTATAGAGAATTACAAAAGCCAAAGATTGGCATTGAAAAATTGAAGAGAAGGATTAACTTAGATTAACTCAAGGCTAACTTGGACTTTCAATAAAATATGGTTTCCCTTTGTCTTTGCATGAAGCTCTTTTCACTTGAAGAAGTGAACTTGTCTTTTGTTTATTGAACTGCCTACCTCTCTTTTCATGGAAATCCATGCCAATGCCAATTTTAGCTTCTACGTGAGCTACTGGAATGTTTGAAAGTATGAGATGAAGATATCATGCATGAAATCCAACACCATTATAAAATTACAACTCCAATTGAAATGTTGGAAGCTGAGTTAGAATGCTTGAAAGCACATGATTTGATCGAGAGATGAGCTTGACTTCAACAACCAGTCAACTAAAGCTTTGACTAGTTAGTCAAAAACAACCCTTACTTGCATGTATTTTCTCCTATTTTGGTCTGTCTATTCATGTCTATTTTTAGTAGGATTCTATATTTAGATGTATTTTGTCTATATTAGTCTATATTTCCTTGGATTTCTTTGCTATCTCCTTAGCCTTTATTTATGGGTTTTTCGTTGGTTTTATTTTTGGATTCATCTTTGCCTTTTTTATTTCTATCAAAAATTTTGTTATCTCCCTTTTCAATTTTTATTGATGTGGATCCTTTTACTGGCTGACTTTTCTTTTTACACTCATTTCCTATGGACTTTATTCCTTTGGAATTATGTTCTATCCCTCTCCCTCAGACTTATCTCCTTTGGATCTTTTGAAGGAATTCTTTGGGCTTTCCTTTTCTTTGGCATTTATCTATGACTTCTCCCGTAGCTTTATTTCCCTTGACTTTATCTGTGTTTGGACCTTACCTTTGGCTTTACCCTCCATTTCTTTAGACAATTTTTTTGCTTGAATTGTCCTCATATTTTCTCATGGGCTTTTGTCTCTATTTATCCTTCAAAGTATTCCTTCAAAAAAAAAGTCTGAAGGAATTCCTTCGTACTTTTTTTCTGAAGGATATCTTCCTTTGTTATTTCCTTTGCCTTGTTTTATTCTATTAGGTTTTTTGTCTTTTGAACTCTCTGAATTTCTTTGGACTTTTTGTCTGAAGGAATTTCTTCAGACAAAAATTCTGAAGGTATTTTCTCATGTCTTTGCCTTTATCTTGTTGACAATGCCCTTGAAAAAAAGTGCAAAGGTCTAGGCATCAACCAAGTGCCCTTTGCAAGGGCTTGTGACTCTCCTTCTGTGCCATTCGTAAAAATTGCAATGGTCCTATCACTGACCAAGTGCCTTCTGTAAGGGCTTCTATCCTTCACATGCACCCTTTTTGGAAAAATTGTAGGGCACCCAGGTTTTTTTAGGGCACCCAAGTTTTTTGTAGGGGTCCTATTACTTCAAATTTTCTAACTTCTCTCTTGGACTTATTTGGACTTTTGTCTGAAGGAATTCCTTTAGACAAAAAGTCTGAAGGAATTATTCCTTGGGCCTTTCTTGCTTTTGGGTGGACTTTTCTCTTTTGAATTCTCTAAAGTATTCCTTCAGAAAAAAAAGTATGAAGGAATTACTTCCTTTTCTAGAGACTCTTTCCTTTGTTTTCCCTTTGCTCTTGGCTAATTTCCTTTGTCCTCATTTCCTTGTGCATTTCTAACCCTGCCCTTTTGATTTTCTGGCTCCTCCTTGGTCCTTTATCCTTGTCTAATTTCCCATGAATTTAATTCCTTTTCAAATGAGTTATTTCAATTAGTCTACCTCTTACCCAATGCATTATTTATTCTTTAGCTAGAGACTTGAATTTTTTGAATGGCAAGAGACAATTTTGACCTGTGGAAGAATTGTCAACATTTCTGGTGACTCAGTTGGCTCACCATCCCTACTATGCTTGAGAACTTAGACCATATAGATATTATTAAAACTCCCAAAATAATGATAAACCTAATTTGTAGCTAAAAACCTCCTTTGATCATGGCTAAAGTAACCTCCTTCTCAATATAAGAAGGGAAACACATGAAAATAGAAAACTAACTAAGAAGTAAATGTGCAAACAAGAACTTATTGGAATAAAACTAAAAGGAACAATTGTACTTGAACAGTACTTAGAGAAAATAAAAATAAATATGGAACCTAGCTAGCCATGATAAAGCATGATGCACCTGGATCAAATGGGAAATTATTGAATTCACTCCTTCCAAGAGATGATACAAGTTGAAAAGCATGATGTTTTTTAATCATAACCTTTGATGAGGAATTTTCCTTATCCACCAACTATATTAGCATCTTCTCAAATGAGTCATCAACAACAAACTAGTCACCAATAAAGACAAACTCATCAAGTACCTCCTGATCCTTTTCATATTGCTTGTCATCTACCACTTTGTCAAGTGATACCTCATCTATGCATGGTTTTTTGGTGACCACATCCTTCTTATTGACTATTGAAAGTTCATCCAGCTCTTCAAAGAGATTTGAATAGGCAACCCAATCTATACTGTGACCTTGAATAGGTGATTCTTAATCAAATTTCTCATAAACATGCTCTTTAATAGCCAACATATCCATAAAAGTCTCTATGATCTCTTGTAGAGATTCAAGGTACAACTACCAATCATCTTTTTTTTCCTCATTTTGATCTATTTGAAATGGATCAACAATAAAATATATTTTAAAAAATAAAAATTAGGGCCTAATCATTATGTGATTAATATATTATACTATTTAAATATGCTATTTATTACATGTTTGGTATATTTCATATTCTTGTTGTACACACATGCATTTCATATTCTTCTCAATAGGAGATACCTGTAACTCATTTATAACTTTAATCTATATTAGCTCCTCTTAAAGTTCTTCTACATCAAGATCAGTCTTCCCACTCTCATCTATAATTGGATGCTCAATTACAACCTCAATGAAGTATCAATAGGAAATTCTTTTTCAAACACTCCTAAAGCATCCTCTACACACTCTGTAAGAACTTGTCCTATAGTTGTAACCTCTTTCTCAATACTCCAAAGAACAAGATCCTCTTGAGGAAGGGTGATGACGGGAGGGTGATAAAATTCATTTTTTGGAGAGGGAAAATGAATCATGGGAGGTCAATCATGATCAAATTTTTGAATCTTGAGGTAAAAGGAATTATCTAGGGAGTTTTGGAGAGGAGGGAAAGATAAACTCTTAAAGGCATCTGTATTTTGCTCCTTCCACTTGGCCATTACCTCATCAAAGTTTGAAACCTACTTGTCTTCCTAGACAACCTGAGCTCGAGAGATGACTAGTGAGGAAAGGAAACTATAGGAAGGTTTAGTTTCATGAATAGTCAGTTGAATAGGATCTTGAATAGGCTTTTGACTCCAACTAGGAAGCTTCCTTGGCACACACTGGGCATGGTTAAGAACTTCATGAGAATAAAAAGCACAATAGCCCTTTGTAGATAATTGGTTTAACTTGATTTTCTGCCTTTCCCAAGCCTCCATATTTTCCAATACAAGAATACATAGTCCATTTATCTCTTCTAGACCATTAGACACATTTCAAAATAGACCATTCACTTCCTCATACTGAGATTTAGAACAAACCTTTCATACATATGATAGTATTCTGAGCTCTATTTCATTCTCTCTTTCTTGAAGGCAAGACTTCTCATATGTAATATCATAGCCATATGGGAAAGATTGAATCTGGTCCTGAGATTGATATGGCTTACAAAGAAGGTAAGATTAATGCTCTTAATAAGGTTGATTATGAGAAACTTGATAAGGCTCAAAATAGCTTTGATAATACTCTTGATAAGGCTAATTATGCTCATAAAGGGGGTCATAGGTATCATGACTAGGCTGGTATGATCCATCACTTGGATGATAAGGAAATATATCATAGGAATTCTCTTCATACATAGCCATCAAAATTCATTCATGATAATGCAATAAAAATAGACTTACATGGAAACTATTCCTGAACTATTAGAAGCAATTTCTTGAGCTTGGAATCACCAAATACTTCTTGAAGAACATTGCTACAACTACAATTTCATCAAGACTAGCTAAAATAGGTCCCACCAGGCATGCCAAAAACTGTTATCAACCTAGATATGTGCCTTGAATCAAAGACGTGCATGACATGGCCAATCCTCTATCCAGTTGAAATAATGGGATCTTCTAACAAGGGTGGGTGCCTCAATGGTGAGAAGAACCTCCAGAGAAGGCTAGTTCATGTAATATGTATCAATAAGGATCTCTAATCTATGTTATGAACTAACATGGAAAAGGGAGAAGGAAACTTTAAGGGGAAATCCTACCTAATAAAGGTGATACACTAGGAAATTGATCCACTCAACTTGGAACCTTGAATACTGAACAAACAAGGGAAAAGGAAGACCTTTGATTTCAATCAATCACTTATGAATAAATATTTCATGAAGAGGTTCGATCTAATGACTAAAACATGAGGGAAAATGATGGAGAGAGGTCTGATATAAGACACTTTGTAGCCACCTAACATCCACTTACAGCTTCAACAAAAGACATAAAGAACACTTAACATGACCTGCATAATATGGTAAGCTAGCAACTAGGTACGAATCAAAATTTGGGAAGGGAGAGAAATCTACCACATATGCAAATTGTTGAATGAATATACACTATGCCAACACTTTTAAATCTTAAAGTACAGTCCTTCTATTGATTGAAGAGGTTACACAACTCACCAATGGCAGAATCTGGTCTAGCCAAGAGAGGGATGATTTTTCTAACGCTGAAAAGCCATTTTATAGAGAAATACAAAATTCAAAGATTGGCGTTAATAAATTGAAGAGACGGATTAACTTAAATTAAATCAAGGCTGACTTAGCCTTTTAATAAAATATGTTTTCCCTTTATCTTTGCATGAATCTCTTTACACTTGAGGAAGTGAACTTGTCTTTTGTTTATTGAACCGCCCACCTCTCTTTGTATGGAAATCCATGCCAATGTCAATTTTAGCTTCTATGTGAGCTGCTAGAACTTTTGAAAGTATGAGATGAAGATATCATGCATGAAATCCAATGCCATGATAAAATTATAACTCCAATTAAAATGTTGGAAGCTGAGTTGGAACATTTGAAAGCACACGAGTTGATCTAGAGATGAGCTTGACTTTAACAACCAGTCAACTAAAGCTTTGACCAATCAATCAAAAATAGCCCTTGATTGCATGTATTTTCTCCTATTTTGGTCTACCTATTCATGTCTATTTTTGGTAGGATTCTATATTTGGATGTATTTTTTATATATTAGTCTATATTTCCTTGAATTTCTTGGCTATCTCCTTAGCCTTTATTTTTGTGTTTTTCATTAGTTTTATTTCTAGCTTCATCTTTGCCTTTTTGATTTCCATCAAAAATTTTGTTATCTCCCTTTTAGATTTTTATTTCTATGGATCCTTTTACTGGCTAACTTTTCTTTTTCCACTTATCTCCTATGGACTTTATTCCTTTAGAATTATGTTCTATCCCTCTCCGTCAAGCTTATCTCCTTCAGATTTTTTGAAGGAATTATTTGGGATTTACTTTTCTTCAACATATGTCTATGACTTTTCCCATGGATTTATTTCCCTTGGCTTTATCTATGCTTAGACCTTGCCTTTCGCTTTACCCTCTGTTCCATCAGAAAAATTGTTCACTTGAATTGTCCTCATCTTTACCCATGGGCTTTTGTCTCTGTTTATCCTTCGAAGTATTCCTTTGGACAAAAAGTCTGAAGGAATTCCTTTAGACTTTTTTTTGAAGGATATCTTCCTTTGTTATTTCCTTTTCTTTATTTTATTCTGTCAGGTTTTTTTTGTCTTTTAAACTCTCTAAATTTCTTCAAACTTTTTGTCCAAAGGAATTTCTTTGAACAAAAATTTTGAAGGCATTTTCTCTTGTCTTTTCCTTTACCTTGTTGAGAATTTCCTTTAGAAAATGCACAAAGGTCCAGGCATTGACCAAGTGGCCTTTACAAGGGCTCATGGCTCTCCCTCTATGCCCTTTGGAAAAATTGTAATGGTCATGTCATTGACCAAGTGCTCTCCACAAGGGCTTCTGTCCTTCACATGCAACCTTTTTGAAAAAAATTTAGGGCACCCAGGTTTTTTGTAGGTCACTTGGGTTTTTTTATAGGGGTCCTATTACTTCAATTTTTTTGACTTCTCTCTTGGATTTGTTCAGACTTGTGTCCAAAGGAATTATTCCTTGGGCCTTTCTTGCTTTTGTGCGGACTTTTCTCTTTTAAATTCTTTGAAGTGTTCCTTTGGACAAAAAGTCTGAAGGAATTACTACCTTTGTTGGAGACTCTTTCCTTTGTTATTCCCTTTGTTCTTGGCTAATTTCTTTTATCTACATTTCCTTGTTTATTTCTAACCCTACCCTCTTGATTTTATGACTCCTCCTTGGTCCTTTATCCTTGTCTAATTTCTCGAGGACTTAAGTCCTTTGAAAATGAGTTATTTCAATTGGTCCAACTCTTACCCAATGTATTATTTATTCTTTGGTTAGAGACGTGAATTTTCTAAATGGCAAGAGACAATCCTAACTTGTGGAAGAATTGTCAACATGTATATTTATTATAGCATTAATTTTAGTAGGATTAACATCAATACTGTGAATAAAGTCTAAAAACCCTAGTAATTTACCAGATGTAATACCAAAAACACATTTTTAGGGGTTTAGTCTAACTTTATATTTGATGAGTCGATCAAAGATGATGGCTAGATTAGTGAGATATGTTTTACAACTTTTGGATTTGTCAACGAGATAATCCACATAGGTTTTCACAATCTTATGAGTAAGATCATGAATAATGTGGGTCATAGCCTATTGATAGGTAGTTTTAGGGTTTTAAATGCTAAAGGGGATTTTAATAGAGTAATAAGTTCCCCATTCCATAGTGAATGTTGTATTGTGTTGGTCTTCGAGAATGATGGGATTTTGATTGTATACCAAGAAAACATCTATGAGGGATAACATTTCATATCTAATAATGGAATCTATGATGGCATATATCAAAGGTGAAGGAAACTAATCCTTGGGACAAGAAATGTTGAGGTTGAAGAAGTTGATACAGATGCAAATAATAGTGGTAACCTTTTTCAAATGGGAATAATGTCAAAACCCATTTGGAATAATCCATAAGTTTGATAAACTTGGCATCCAATAGTTTGATAATTTATTTATGGCATAAGGTGGAAACTTCAAGGGGAAATTTTTGATGTTTTTTTTGAATGGGTTTGGTATTAGGGTATGTGATTTTTTTATGCACCATAATACTAGGATTGATGCCAATAATGTCCTCATATGACCAAGGTAAAGCTTCATGATATCTATCAAAGAATAGACTAAAGTTATCATGATCAGTTAGTATGAATTATCTAGAAATAGTGATAGGTTAATGATATGAGGGTGTACCATATTATATTCTCTTGGATTCATCAATAATCATAGCATTTCCATCTTGAAAATGATTTAGTGCATTGGGAAGAGAGGAAATGGTATTGGTTTTAAGATCAATGTTAGTAATGAAGTTGTTAAAATGAAGGGCCTTTCATTTAAAATTCCCATATTTGTGATGTTGTCAATGAAGTTGAGGTTCTCAAGCATAGAATAATTCAAGGATGGATTCATCACTAGGTAACATAAGTACAGGTCCATTATATTCCACATCTACTTCAATATCAATGATTTTATTACCATGGTAGTCATATTAATAATGTATCTATTGTACATATGTGGCCTTGGTGTCAAGAGTTATCTGAAGAGTAGGTGGAACTATAGAGGAAGGTTGAATAGGTTCAATTATATTGATAATAGGTGTATCTTTAGAATCATTAATAGAGAGAGTAGTTGGTCTATTAACTAGTGAAATAGGAGGTATAGAAGGTTCTATAAGTTCTAAAGGTGCAAGAGATAAGATTTTTTCAACCACCCAAGGAATACTGAGAAGTGGAGAGTTATATGGAGGTACATGACCTTCAATTTATAAATTAATATCCATGTAAATGGTATGAACATCATGGTTACAAGCATGCATTTGAGGTAAGGTTTTCTAATAATGTTGAACATCCAAATCTCTTGATTGAGCTTGGGCCATAATGTAGTTGTCATCATAAGTGGGAGAGATAGTACATGCTTATTTTTTTCACTTTGATTTTTACCCTTTATGGCCTTATAGGCATTAATCACACCTTAAAATCAATTTACTTGAAGTTTTTCACCCTTCTCACTACCATGTTCACTGTGCCAATTTTGCTAAGATGAAGTTATTTTTTAAGGTACCTATGATTTTATATGAAGTAATAAATTTTCATGCAGATTTATCTTAAGTCTCAAGTTTCCCCTCCATGTGATTGGCATCTTTAGACTCTTTCTAAAACCTGCAAAACACATTAAACTATCAATAATACCTTATTTTATACTCCATCCATAAAATTTCATATATTCCAATAAGATGAGGACTATCCATAAATAGTCTTCTACAACATCCAATAATCATTCTAGGCAAACTATGCCATTTGGGTGCATTAACTGCTCCATCTCCTCAAACTAGTAACTAGCAAGGGTTTTGATGAGTTTTGGCCTATTTTACCCTCTTAGGATTTATTCATAAAAAATTTACATTAAAGTATCAAATAAATTACATAAAATGATTTTTTATGACCCTTTATAATTCATCCTATACCCTTGAGTCTCCATGCAAATCATCCAAGTAGATACGGGCATCTAAAGTTACCCTGTCGAGCTTGATTTTTCATGTTGCACAAGCCTAATATAGCCTTAAGCCCAAAAATGGATTTACTTTGATTTATATTAAAATTATAAGTTTATAAAAATCTATAATACCCTCATAATCATTATATAATAGGTTATAATTCTTAACCAAGGCTAGAAGTAACATTGCCCTCACATTTGGTCTTTAGGCCTAAACCTGCCTAATAGGATTGACTATAACCTTGTAGGTTTGGAATATTTTATTTAGTTTCATAAATTTTTATAAGTTATTTAAATTTTTATTATGTTTTTTCCAAATTTACACACATATTTTCAAATTATAAACAGCTCCTGGCTCACCTGGTCATTCCCCCTCTCAAAACTCCAAAGTTTGTGCATAAGTGGAGTGCCCTCTATTTGAGATAAAACAAAGGGTACTCCCCCTATTATATATAAAAAATAATGTTTTAGGTTATTATTAAAGTTATGAGGACATAATAAACAAAAATTCATCCTTTTATTAGGTCATTTGACCCCCAAAATCTTCAAAAATACAAAACAAACTCCTGAGAAGATAGACTATGTAGGGTTTTTTCATGTAGACCGTGTATGCTTGGATGGGGATCCTTCTTCCTTGTTTATATGATATTGGTGTATAATATAGTATATACTATCCTTTTATAATTTTTTTTAATTTTTAACAACCTTCTTAATCATCTACATCTGTATTCTCAATCATGCTTTACTCCATTAGGTCTAACCCATAGGTTGATACAAATTTGTATATCTCTCCTACCTGTAGGTGTAAGTCACACTTTTAGAGTTGTTAACATTCATATAAGGTATTATGAAACCCATAATGATATCTCATATTCATTTTATTTACCTATACAATCCATTTTTTATGCCAAGGACCTATAATAGTCATCAACTAAGTCAATGTTAGCTACAATCAAACACAATCAATTATGTTTGGACCAAAATGATCATGTATGTGTTTGTGTCTAAATTAGGCCTTGTTTACATGTTTTATGTCCCTGTTTAAGTTATACACACCATTATATATCCATAAATATTCTTAATATGCTTGTATTTAGGTCTTTTATCAAGTCTATATAGCTCATTCTTCATGGTAACCCTACGGTTAGCCTGTAGGTACACATTTTGTGATGAACAAAGACCTATATGTAGTATTGTGGGGTCATATCCTATGTATAAATTATATGGATAATCCTTGAACATAATTAGGTTAATTTTCACAATTTAATACCATCTACCATGAATATATTATTATAAACTATAACCTTGGGAAGCAAAGACACTCAATCATTCAAATCCTATAGATAATAGTGAGGAAATTTAGTGTTCAAAAGGCAACTTTGGGGTGCTCAGCTACTATCTTCCATTAAGTATCTATCCTATATATTTTGAAATTTTCATCTCCTATATAGAGGATATAAAATGTGTGTTCATTTATATGTATCAAATCCTTTGGAAACCCTCTCATATGACATTCATAAAACCACTAGGTGCTCTATTTTCACATTTTGGGGATTAAATCCCAAAACTTAGTCACTTCACCTTGATCAAGGTTTTCACTCCCATTTATCAACCTAACACTTCAATCACGACTTAAATAATATAAAAAACATATTAGGAATCCAAATAAAGTTTTATCATGCTTAATCTTCCCCTTACAAGTACTTGCCTGACTCTATGGTGTCACATGTAGGTGGCCATTTTCATGTATAGGCAACACGTGTAGAATTATAGATAATGTGAATTGTTTTTTACCACCATGAGTTCTATACTTATCTAAATATCACAAAATAAACTCTTCACACTTAAAAGATTTTGAAAAAAATAATAAGGCTCTCATTATAACATGACATCATCATGAGAAACTTGTGTGTACACCTTGAATGGTATGCATGTAGTATATGTGAAATGGTCCATGTGTTTAAGGGATATAATTTCATAGTCACTTGATATATTATCATGATGTTGGAATGAAATAATAGGATGTTTCAAATCTTCATTCAATATTTCAAACCCCATTTTAAATGTGATATCCTTTTATAAAAATGCTTGCAGATTTACCTTCATGGTTGCCTAACTGTATATGTTGCATATGATTAAAAATTCATGAAATGTTTATTGTAAAAATATATTGAATAGTAACAAGGACCAAGAGGACATCATAAACATTAATATGAACCTATAAAAACTCAGTGAAGTCACCATCAAAGTATGAAGATTCTGAAGATGATGGAAATCTACCTATAACATAGAATTATGTCTTCTCTTACAACTTTGAGGTACTTGGATTATCCAAACACCTTTAAAAGTGAAACTAATCATGGTAAACATGAGGGGAGATATTAAAAATCATCTATAAACCATATTAGAAACTAGATTATACAAAACTAACCATACAAGAGAAAAACCTATAGGGTATAATAAATAGTGAGTAGAAAAACACATCCAACTTATTAGAGATGGTTCATAAAGCACAGTTGAACAATATTTAAAATATTTTTATGAAAATTAATCTCTCTAATTTCAATTTTGCCTCCTAAATGTTTTTGGTTTGAAATTTCTCCAACTATCCATACCAAGCACAAACATGTTAACTAGTTCTGTGTGTCTAGAAGAGTGAAAAAGAAGTAAAACAATTTTAGCTTGAAAATTCCACTTATATAGTATGTAAAGCATGTAAATTAGTATAAATAAGCTATATATTCATCTCAAAGCCTTCTACCATGTGTCACACTCCCTTATGGGCTGTATAAGTGCCAAACTCTTCCTTTTTTAGTTGATTCTTGATTTTTAGTTAGATAACCTATAAGTTTCAGATGGGATTGACATTATTGATTGGTAATATGACTTCTTGAATGTTTTAAAGGAAACCAAGACACTTAGACACCTTGAAAACTATTCCACTTACATTTATCTCCAATGAGGCTACCAAGGAGGCTACCAAGGAGCTATATTTTATTCAAGTAAGAGTTCTAAATTTTTATCAACCAAATTTTCCTCTTTAAATTCCCATACCATAGGTCCATAAATGTAAAGGGTGATGGGGTGAGGAAAAGATAAACTAATTGGTGGAGGTGTCACATAGAACTCAACATCAGATTGAGAATTGATTGTAAGTGATCTTTTTGGGAGTTCTTGAGGAAGGAAAGATAGACCTTGGGCTAAAATAGATTGGTTTTATTCCTTAAATTTGATAATATCTTAATTGAAATATTATTTGGCTTTAGAACTCTCTTGATGAAGGTTAGATGGGGTGTGTTTAGGCATAGAATCTTCTTTTGGCTCTAAACCTTCCATCACACCTTGACTCAATAATTTCATTCTCAAGTCTAACTCTTCAATTTACTTGGCTAGGTTCTCTTGGAAAAATATCTCTTTAATTTTATAGGCAGCTTCATGAGGATAAAAATTACAAAAGGGCTGACATGGAAAGCAAGAGGTATCTTGAGGAAGGGTGGGAGGGGTTTGCATAAGATCAAATTCTTTCTCAAACTCACCCTCGTTATATAATATTTTATCCTCTTTATTTTCCCATGATTCCACTATATTATTCTAACTTAGGATGTTAGGATTAGGAGTCTCTTCTTGAGGTAGTGATGCAATTTGAGGAGTGGATAGAGTATTCAATAAAATTGGGATCTCCTTAGGCTTGGATTCTCCACCCTATCTCCAACTTGGGATTTCATATCTAAAGGTCTCTTCTTAAGGTGGGTATGTAATGATAGAGGGAAATGTGGTATTAAATTACACTTCCTTTGTTGATGATATGGATCACTACATTTACTTATTGGCCAACTCAATTTGCCTATCAAGATTTGTTTCAAAAACAAGGTTTGTCTTTCTAACTCTCTCTTTAGGTTGATTGGTAAAAATATGACTTTAGAAATCTTGATTGTGCTCATAGGTAGGGGTAAAGTAGGACTGATAAAAATATTGGGGAGGTGGATATGAGGGCTGATAGAATTGGTGAGTTTGCTCTTCATGAATCCTTAGCTTATCTTCTAAGGATATAATTAGGTCACCCACATCTAGCTTTTCACTTATGAGGCTTTATCAAATTTCTCTCATAGTAGGTGCCCACTCTATTTTAATGAGGTATAATTCATATCTCACCTTATGAATGAAATTAATAGGAACATCTTGACCATGTCCCCTTTGTGTGTCAAGATCTATCATGTACCTCTCATAGCCTAAGAGTGTTTGCTTTAAAGTTGAAATGGATTGACTTGAGAAGTGACTAAGTTGACTAAGAGGAGCAAGATATTGATAAGGATGGTTATATGGATAATATAATTCATGAAAATGTTGATAAGGGTCATATTAGATCTAGTAAGGATCATGACAAGGCTAATAAGGATCATATAAAGGCTGATAGGGAGTGCCATAAGCTTTACATACCTCACCAACTTATGTAAAATAGTACTCAACATCAAAACCAACCATGGAAATTTATTATGAATCAATAACATAAGGAATGATTATTAATAATCTTCAAAAGGAATACTTGGGCTACTTGACTAGCTGAAGTAATCTTGGAGTTGCTATTGATGTTTACATAGATGCCTCCAAAGGTTAATGTGTTGAAGGAAAACACCAAAAATATTTCAACTTATTGGACCATAAGTTCCATAAATCATTGAAAAAAAAATTTCACTTGTATTTTCACCCTTTATGGATTTAGAGGCATCATAAACACCCTAAAATTGGTTTACTTAGAGCTTTTCACCCTTTACACTACCATGTTCACTATGCTAATTTTGACTAGTTGAGATGAATATATTTGTTGAGGAACCTAGGAGTTGTTATAAATAAAAAAATAATAATTTTGTGTTATTTTATTTATCAATATTCCCATAAATGTGATTTGCATCTTCATACTCTTTTTAGATCCTATAAAACACACAAAACTATCAAAAATACCTTGTATTATACTCCATTTGTACAATTTCATATAGAACAATAGGATTAGGAGTATCCTTGAATAGTATCCTATAAAATCCAATCATATTTTTGGGAAAACTATGCCATTTGGGTGCACTAATTGATCCATCTCCTCAAACTGGTCACTAGCAAGGGTTTTGACAAGTTTAGGCCTATTTTACCCTCTTAGGATTTGTTCATAAAATATTAGAGTTAAAATCTCAACTAAATTCCAAAAAATATATTTTTTATAACCATAAATAACTCATCCTATCCCCTTGAGTCTCCATGCAAAGAATCCAAGTAGATATGGGCATTTAAAGTTTCCCTATTGAGCTTGATTCTTCATGTTGCATAAGCCTAATATAGACTTAAGCCCAAAAATAGATTTATTGTGATTTATATGAAATTTATAAGTTTATAAACATCTAAAATACCCTCATAATCATTATATAATAGGTTATAATTCCTACCCAAGGCTGGAAGTAACATTGACCTCACATTTGGTCTTTAGGCCTAAACATGTCTAATAGGCTTGACTATAACCCTTGTAGGTTTGGATTGATATGTATAGTTTCATCCATTTTTTTAAGGTATTTCATATTTTATTATATTTTTTCTCACTTTCCACACCTCTTTAAAAATTATAAACAACTCCTGGTTCACCTGGTCATTCCCTCTCTCAAAACTACAGAGTTTATGCATAAGGGGAGTGCCCTCTGTCTAACACAAAACAAAGGGAAACTACCCTATTATCACAGACCAAAATAATTTTATATGGTATTATTAAAGTTTTTATGACCTCATACACCAAAATTAATCCATTTATCAGGTCATTTGACCCCCAAACTCTTCAAAAATCTAAAATAAACTCCTGAGAAGATAGATTGTGCAAGGTTTTTTCATGTAGACAATGTATGTTTGACCGGGGCTCCTTCTTCCCTATTTATATTATATTGGTGTATAATTGAGTATATATTATACCTATATAAGTTTTTTTCATGATTACCAACCCTATCAATCATCTTCATCTTTCTTAATCATGTTTTGCTCTATTAGGTCTAATTGATAGGTTCATATAGTTTGTATATCTCTTTTGCCTATAGGTGTAGGTCACACTTTTAGAGTTTCTCACCTTTATATAAGGTCTTAGAAACAAATAAACATATCTCATATTCCTTTTATTCACATATACCATGTATTTTTTATGCCAATGACCTAGAATAGTCATCAACTAAGTCATTATTAGCTACAATCAAACAAAGTCAATTATGTTTTGACCAAAAAGATCCTTTAGGTGTTTATGTCTAAATTAGGAATTATTTACATGTTTTATGTCCCTATTGAAGTTATCCACACCATTATATATCCATAGCCATTCATATTATTCTTGGAGTGAGTTTTTTTATCAAGGCTATATAGTTCATTCTTCATGGTAACCCTATAACCAGCCTGTAGGTAGTATTGTGGGATCGTATCCTATGTCTAAATTATATGGATAATCCTTGAACATAATTAGGTTAATTTTCACAATTTAATACCATCTACCATGAATATATTATTATAAACTATAACCTTAGGAAGCAAAGACACTCAATCATTCAAATCCTATAGATAATAGTGAGGAAATTTAGTGTTCAAAAGGCAACTTTGGGGTGCTTATCTAGTATCTTTTATTAGGTATCTATCCTCCATATTTTGAAATTTTCATATCCTATTATATGATACAAGGTGTGGTCATTTATATGTATCAAATACTTTATAAACCATCTCATATGACATTCATAAAACCACTAGGTGCTCTATTTTCACATTTTGGGGATTAAGTCCTAGAACTCAGTCACTTCACCTTGTGTTTCTCTCTATTTTCTATTTTTTTCTAAGTATGAAAAGAAGAAATTATCAATAAGGGTAATGGATATGAGAACCTGGTATAAAATTTTCACATGATGTAGATGACGGTGGATACTCCTCTTTGGATAGGAAGGAATAACCTGTAATAAGAGAACACTAAAAAAACTTATTTGTTAGACAAGTAGCAAAGTGGATTGCCTAGCGTGAACTAGGTCCTAGAAGCGAAAGCTTCATAGGAGGCTATCAATCCACCTTATTTAGATAATTAAATTGAAATTATAAAATAAAATATAATTACATTAAATGACATCAAATCCGAAATTAAATATGATTAAGATGGATTCTTTGCTAATAAAATGATTAAATAAATCAAATGCTAAAAGGCTAGTAGAGGTAAGGTTATGGTTTTGTCTTGGAAAATGGCCAAAAGGGAAAGATGGTTTGGTTGAGTTTCATAAATTATTGAAATGATCAAAACATTTATGGTAAAAATGATCAAGAAGATAGAAGGGAAAATGGTAAAAGGAATAAATGGTCAAGTTGGTAAATATGTCCAAGAGGCAAAAGGGGTCAAGTGGGTGAATCATGGCAAAGAGGTAAAAAGGGTCAAGTGGGTAAATATGGCCAAGGAATTAAATTAAGTGAAAAATGGGAAAAATAAGAGGTGAAATGTGAAAGGTATGGAGGTCAAGAGAGAAGAGATCAAAGGAGATAATAAGTTGAAATGAAATAAACAAACAAGGTTACCTTTGAGATGGTTGTTGATGATGGTGTTATTGATGATATTGTTGATGAAATCTTGGAGTGATTCCAGTAAAGATTTTATGATTTGAATAATTTTTCCTCCAAGATGATGAGGACCTCCTTATCAAGTGGATAACCTCTTCCAAAAGTAAAAAACTTGCAACAAGAGTGCTTTAACCAAAAACTAACTTCCAACCTCCAACTTAACCTTGGGTGAAGGAGAGGGGGGTATTTATAGCATATGTTGTAAATATTCATGAAAAAAGAATAATCATAGAAGTATGGAACCATTTTATATGTGGTTGATGAATTATTCAAAATGAGGTGGGTAAGGATTCCTATTTGGGTTGGTGAGTGTCCCATTTGGGTTAAGAAGTCAAAAATGGGTGCCCTTTATTTTTCCTAAAGTACTAAAGAGGTAGGTATCTTATTTTGAAGGTTAATTTCAAGTGTGAAGGTTAAATACATGTTTACTAATGGTCTTTCGAGGTAAAATTCACCATATTTCAAGTGGAGTTCCTTGTGATCTTAAATGAGGTCATCAAGCACTTTGAAAAGGGTCCCAAGTGGGGTATGATGTCCCACATCAAGCCACATCACTTCTAAGCCATGTCACTTGCCATATCACCTTACCATGTCACTTTCCATGTCACTTGTCATGTCACTTACCATGTCATATGCCATGTCATCATGAATACTAATAGTGGTTCTCATAGTGAATAGTACTTTCAAATAGTGATTTTGAATAATATTATGTGACTAGAATAATAGTGATTTGGTTATGTTAACATGGGTTTGTTAAGGTTTAATAATGTTTAGGGGATATTTAGGGGGTCTTGAGGTATTTAGTCATCAAAAACTGTAAGTGTGCAATTTTTTAGTGTCTACATTTTACCCCTTTTTATTATGCAACTTTGAATTAACAAGATGAAAAACAAAAAAAATCACTTGGTTGAAGGTCAGGGTTCCCAAATTATGGGAGGAGGTGTTCCCCCTCAAACTAAGGGTTGATGAGGAAAGTCTGAATTAGGTGTAGGTTTGATAATTAGTTGGTGGGGAGGCACTAGGTGGTGCCACAAGGTAGTTGGGCATGTGAAATGCCAATGGGTGAAAGGTGACTAAGCATGGTAGTCAAGATTACATAAAGACTAAAGTCAAAAATTTTGGTATAAAAAAGGTCAATCCTAGAAGGACTTGTGATAAGGATAACTAGTCCACAACATTGGTCATAGCTAATCGAGTTAGGCCCATCAAGTCATCTAGACATGCTCAATATTAGTTGCAAGTATCCAGGCTAGGAAGTGTTCCTGTAAAATAACACAATTGGTTGGGACATGCTTGAGGTGGTAAAAATATTTAAAATTTCAACATGGTAAGGTTGGTCATTACGATCAAAAGTTATTGCAAAACATGACAATGTTCTTGGTCAAAATCAACCAACATCAAGGTGGACATGGTGAAAGCATGGATGGATTGGGTATGGATTAGAAGGGGATGGTTGAGTTGACTCTAGATTCACTTATCAAGTAGACGTTGCCTACATAGTACCATAAACAAGAATCCAAAAAGAATGTCAGGCCAAATTTAGTTATTTTGAGGTGAAGAGTGTTGGTTAACTTGGTTGACCTGATTTGATATCATGTAGATAGGTCCGGTTGAAGGACGTTGGAGAGAGGGAAGCTCTAAAGGGTGGAAAATATGGGTATAAAATAGTTTGTTGATTGGTTTGGTAGAAATAATGGATGAGATTACCTAGGATGCAATTATATATTTAAATCAACTATGCAAAAGGAATCTGTAGCCATGGATAAGCATGTTCAAGCATGAAATTTCTATCACCATTAAAAATAGGAGATGTTGGACCAAGCTTTAAAAATTTTGGAACTACTTGAATTACCATGGTGATCTGATGGGTTCTTTCATCACCATCCAAATAAGCTGACAATATGTACACTTCACAATAATGTCATTAATAGGCTATGGAATGTTATGATTCAATAATTTGGGGAAGAAAAGTAGTAGAGTAGGTAAATGAGAAGTGGTAAAGATTTAAACCCTTGACCCTTGAATCAGTGGGGCCCCAAAATGAGTAAGCATTGAGTTTTGAGGGCATTTAGAGAAAGACAATGAGGGGTTTTAAAATATGGAGTGAGCTGAATAATAATAATATTAATTAAATGAGGGACTAGGTTGTGGATTTTGTGCATTAAAGCAAGGGTGTGGAGGACATGAGGAAGCAGACAAGGAGATGTAGAAGTGACACAACTAGTGATCACACTCTAAAGAGGTGGAGATTGAGTTGGAAAACATAAGGGAGATCCAACAAGGGATGAGGTGAAGGTAGACCAAGAGATGGATGAAGAGATAGGTAGAGGAAATAATGAGGTTTCATATAAATATCAAGGTGGATAATATGGAATGAGCCATGCATGGACATATAGGAGGAAAAAATAAGGTTGAGAAGAAAAAGAATGTCCTCCAAATGAGAAAAATGAAAGGAAATGGAGAAAAGGGAGAGGATGGTGGAAAACAATGAAAGGGAATGAGATGAAGATAAATGATGAAGATTAAGTATGATAAAAAGAAAAAGGAAGAATTGAAGTAGGAATACAAAGCAAGGATACTCACATCTATGCAAAATATAAGTGAATATTGAGATGGAAAGAGGAAAATGGGAATGAAAAAGGCAAAAGGCAAGAACTGAGAAGAAGAAAAGAGGTGATTATGGAAGGCTTCTCAAAGGACAAATAACTAGGTAGAAACTAGTTGTGGAGGAAAAAAAAATTACAAAAAGGATGAAAGGATGGGAAAAAAATCAAACAAGACGAATGGAAAATGGGTACAGTGGGAAAAATGGCAAAATGGCAGAGAGTGGTGGTACATGTAAATAAAAAGTGTAGCAATGAAAGAAATAGAAAGCTTACAATATGCACAGTATGATCTAGAATTGGTGAGGAAAAGAGACTGATAAAGAGGGTATGACAAACAACTAATGCCAAGGGGAGATGATGAGGATAGTTAAAGAAGTTGAAGGGGATAAAGGACAAGGTTGGTAATAAGTGGAGAGAGAGACCAAAAACATGAAAAGTGGGTGAGGGAGTGAGCTATGAAGTATGAGCAAGGAAAGGTGATGAAGAGGCTAGAAAGGTAGAGTAAGTGGTGTTTTTATGTGAGATAAGAGGGTCTAATGAGGAAGGTTGTCAAATCTTATGTTAAAATAGATTGACAAGCTACAAAAGTGGTTAAAAGAGATTGGAAAGCTGAAGGGAGGGAGGTGTGATGGGATAGGTAGAGAAGTAGAGGAAGAGATTTTACGTGAGAAGAGAAAATAAAATAAAGGATACAGCTGAGCTAACCTCAGTAACTAAGCACTGCCTACATAGTCCAAAAAGACCTTAGGACAATGTAGTTCTTCCAATAATGGGGGAAAAGCTTAGGAGGAAGTATTAGATGGTGTTAAAACATAAGGATGCTTAAGAAAAAATTCAAATATCTTCCTTGATTTAGGACACCCTAAGCAAGAGGGAATTATTATCAATGGAAATGAGTGAGAAGAAAAAGGGGATGGGAATCAGTCATTGGTGGCTAAGCTACCCATAAAAGTGAATCAGTGCCTACATAGTCCATGGACATCAAGCCAATGTAGTTTGACAAGGTTGGGTGAGTGGTATTCATATTAGTTTCCCCAATTTGATGGACCACATGGGTTGGTTTGGGCTGATGGAGAAGGAAGGATTTTTTAAAACAAAGGTTTTAGTTTTTGGTGATGATGGTGATGGTGAAGGTATATGGTGTAGATCAGTGAATAGTTATCCTAATGATCCCACATTTAGTAAGATGAGAGATACGAATGGGTAAGGTAGGATAAATAAGTAGGGGACATAATGCTAAACACCACAAACAACATTCAATGGAGCTAATATATAAAAGAGGTGCCTTTATGAGGAGGTTGTATCTTCTAAAACTATGTGAGGGTAGAAGCCTAGAGATATCATCTACCACTACAAGCCAAGTTTTATGAGATGGGATTTTATTAGGATCTACATAGTCACTTTAGCCAAGGTTTATCACCATTATAAGCTAAGTTTTAAGTGAAATAGTGAATTGATTATGTTCAAAGAGTTTCTTTGATGACTAATTAGATTATACAAGTAATAAAGTTGGTGGCATGGTGAGCAATAGAGGATGGATTTTTCCTAACCCAACAGCTACATGGGTAGGTGAGATAAATGGTGGTCATGTCTACATCCTCTATCCTAGATCCATGGAAATAATGGCTTATTAGCTCCACTAGGTTGGGCCTAACCAACAATAATCTAGGTGGTCGAGAGAATATGGTGGTTCCCTTGCTATAGATAAACATTCAGCTAGCACAAAAGAAAAGACTACCATGTTGGATCAGGTACTACCAATGGTTAGGGTTTGATATTAAAATCTTGTGGCAATGGGATGGTAGTAAGAGGAGGGTAAAGGGGAAAATAAGGTGAATTTATTATTATGAATTTATGGTGGTCTACCTCTGATGAAATAGTTTTTAAAATGGTAAGGATTTGGGAGTTACCACCACTAGCAATAGTGGTAGTTTCAAACGCATGATCATTATAACAGCCCATGCTTGGAAGCCAATTTATGTCAACCAAGCCAAAGATGATAATGATACAAATTACCACCAATCCTACAAGGGTTTTGAGATGACAAATCAAAGAAATATATAAGATGCAAATCAAATTATAAGGATAATAAAAAGATATCATGATGGTGTATAATGGCTTTATCAAGATGACCAATCAGATCACGGGTGATGTGTCCATGTGAAAAGGTAGGTAGACATGACTATTTCCAATGGGAAGACTATTCAAGGGAATCAATGAAACCATATCACCTTCCAAGTTGATAGAATGGAGAATAGGTCAGTGAGGAAGAATGGGTATATATTCTATTTAAAGAATCATGATAAGGACCAGTATTAGGATCATATCATGTCCTTCATGCGAGCACATCTACCTTCACACAATTGTCATTAGACTTTACATTGAAAATGATTGTTTATGTACCTACATGCATTAATAATGCCATCTTTAACCACATTCATCATCAATAAGAATAGAAATAATGAACAAGAGTGTCATCCCCTCTTCCCACACTAATGCTACCATCTAGCTCATGAAGCAAAATTTCTTAAATAAATGATTCCTTCTTCATAGGGTATGTCAATATACATATGTCAACATAATTATTGGGAGTAATCAAGTAGAAGGATGGTTGAACAAAAATACAAAGTCACTAGATAATTATTCTAATGCTTAGGTAGGAAAATAATGTATGCATGTGCTTTAGGCAATGTGTAATCTGAAGACTATGTATGTGTCATGCAATTCCTCACACCCTAAATAAAATATTGCACATTTTGTTATGTATAAAATGTGTTAGATGTCACTGGTCAAATGGTATCATTCTTCAATTTGTGTGGATACTTATAAATGTTATGGTTATGGTTATGATTGGTATGGTTGTGGTTGTTATAATCTCACTGAATGTAAAAACAATGATTATTGTTGTTGCAACACTAGATGGTAAAACTTGTGAGGAAAACATGAACTAAGCACACTAAGAATAGGGAACAATAATTTATTTTTTACAAAGAATGGAATTAGATCTAAAGTGGGATTGCCTTAATGAATATAAACACCTCAAACACTATGCATGTTAGTCGATAAAAAAGGTTTCTTGATCACAAGGTGTCAAGTAAGCTCTAAACCCCTTGATTTATAGATAGTCTAAAGGGAAGATGGGTGATGGGTAGTGTGAAGGGTAATGGGTTATATGTATGATAAACATATGTGAATAAGTTTTGTCCCTCTATAGGTAGCCTAAAGATGGTAATAGACAATTCTATGTCGTATGCTAGATGTAGACTGATTAGTATACAAATTCTACATGAGAAAGTTGATTGTGGCTTCCAAATTATTATGTTGTTTGAGAGCCAGTTGTGACTTTAGAATTTGTTGTGATAGTGGGTATTTTTCTTTATTAATATATATGGGAATTTGGTCGATGTGGGAAGTTTCCAAGAAATTGATCTGCTTTTGACAAAGTTAACTTATCCATCCTTTAAGGGAGAGGTATGAGATTATTGGATTTGTTTAATGTTATTGATAACTATTCTTCAAGGGAGTAGTCTACCTTACATTTGGAAATTTTTATTTTATTTTTGGGTAGCTTGTCCTTCAAGGGAGAAGTCTACAATGCTTAAGATATTAACCCAAGTAATTTTTTTGTATCCAAATTATTTTGGGTTGCAATGTGTTTAGGCATGGAATAGTCTAATTAGGTTCTGAGGTTTACCTTTATGAGGGAAAAAATATAACACAAGAAGGCCAATGATATGTGAAAGGATGTGGTTTTGAGAGACAATGACCATGAGATTCCATCTGGTTAGAGATGAAAAGTATCCATAAGAACCATGCTATGGGTAGAGTCGTGGTACCCATATTTAGTATTAGGCTATGACTGTGGTGGTTACTCACATGGTTCTATGTTATAATCAGTTTTACACAAAAAGGGAGGAGGAAGGTGGGTGAAGGTTAAAGTCTCATAATCAAGGGATGAGCTTAAGTTAGACAAATAGGTGAGCTTGATCCTTCTTTAATAGAAAAATGGATGTAAATGTGAAGCATTGAGAGGCTTAGGTTATGGCTTGCCTTTGAAATAGGATAAATGATAAGCTCTTGATCCATGCTTATGGTTAATGATGTAGGGTCCAAGCCAATTGAAATCAAATTTTCCTTGTTTACTCTTCTTTGTGTTGGTCACGTGTTAGTTTTTCTTTTAGGATGAGATCTTTGATATTGAATTCCCATTCTTTGAGGTGATTGTTATAAGCATGGGTAATATTCTCTTAATAGATGCAAAGATATTTAAGGGTAGCCAGGTGATGTTCATCAAGTATTTCAAGGAATGTAAGGCATTCTTGAAAATAATCCTCTTAAAAAATGATGTCATGTAAGGAAACATGAAGAGAGGGAATCTGGACATCAAGAGGTATAATAGTCTCTACACCAAAACCCAAAGAAAATGGTGTAGCACCTATTGTGGTTTAGAAACTAGTGTGATAGTCCCATAAAATAAATAGGATGTGTATGTGCCAATCCCATCTTAAAGCACTTATAACTTTGGTTATCATTTTGATGAGATTTTTGTTATAGGCTTCTACTTGTCTATTTTCCTACAGATGGTAAGGCAAGGAATGACTGAGTTTGATGCCAAAAAAATCACAGAGGGATTGAACTTTTTTGTTTTTGAATGATTTTCTATTATACTATTATGATTTTGTGAGGGACCCCAAAATTAAAGATAATGTGATGATTGATAAAATATATAATTTTTTTTAGCTTTGATGGAGATAAAGGGGATTGCCTCCACCCATTTAGTGAAATATTCTATAGTGGTGATGATATATTGGTGTCATTGAGAAGAGTGAGGATTGATTTATCTAATGAGATCCATCTCCCACTATGAGAAGGTCCATTAATCCATGGATACCTAAAGGTTATGAGTGGGTTTTTGATGTAATTTAGCATGTTTTTCCATTTAACACACTTCTTTACATAGTCACAATAGTCCTGATTGAGGGTAGGACAATAACAACTCAAGCATAAGATTTTTTTGGTGACAACGAGGCCACTAAAATTTCCCCCACAAACTCCATCATGGGTTTCTTTGATGGCATGAGGAATATCATGACTATGTAAAAAAAATAGGAGGATACCATCAAAGCCACATTTATATAAGATTCCCCATAGTATGGTATAATGAGAGGTGCCCTTCATAAAGGCCTTTAGGCATTATTTGAGACGTCAGGTGCAATGATGCCCAGGTTAAGGTAAATAAAGTTTTGGTCATACCAGATATCAAAAGGATATGCTTCCACACTAAATTTGATTAGAAGGTCTAAATTGATATACAAGGGCCTAATGATATGGTGGATGGTGATAAATAATTTGGATTTTGTAAGTTCAGAGGGTATTTGAGATGCAATAGAGGCCATTATGTCTACAAATTTGTTGGTATATTGAGGCATTAATTGGATTTGATAATGGTCAAAAGATGTTAAGATATCATTATTGAGGAGCTTATAATTTTGTAAAATGCCATTTTTACACTGATAAGACCCATTGAATTGGTTAATCATGAGTTGAGAATCACTAAAGATAGAAATGGTCTTGATTTTTAAGGTGAGAAAATTTTGGAGAATCGATGGCCAAAACTTCATATTTTACCATGTTGTTAATACATTCAAAGTCAATTTTAAAGGATAGTGCAAGAGGTTCACCATGAAGGGGTGTGAGAATTATTCCTGTACCCCCATAATGTTGGCATTTAGAGCCATCAAAAAACATGGTCATTTGGTAAGAGGGTTCTCCCTAAGAAAGAGTTGAAATAAACTCATCAAGAAATATTAATGGAATGGGTTAGTTATTTGGGAGAGGGGCTTTAGCTAATTGATTAGCAATGACCTACCATTTAATGGATTTTTGGTGAAGAAATTTAATATTAAACTCAGTTAGAAGCATGAGCTACTTAGCCATACACTGATTTTGGTATGGCTTGGAGTGCATATACTTGAGTGGGTTGGTGTTAGTGATAACATATGTTTTGTGATTAAGAAGGTAGTGATGAAGCTTATAGGCAACAAAAATGAGAGCAAGACAAAGATTTTTAGGATGGATATATCATGTCTCATACTCTATAAGCATGTGATTGATATAATAAATGAATTGTTCCTTGTTTTGTTCATCTCGAAGAGCTAGCATGGCACTTAAAGAGTGATTGGTGGTGGATATGTAAAGGTAGAAAGGTTGGTCATCCCTAGGTGGGATAAGAATAGGTGGAGAAATCAAGTAATCTTTGAGTGAATCAAAATATTGTTGATAATATTTGGTCCATCTAAAGGAGGTGTCTTTCTTAAAGAGGTGGTGAAAGGGTTGGCATCTATCTAATAATTGAGAGATGAAGCGATGGATAGATTTGATTTTTCCTTGTAGACTAAGAAGTTGCTTAAGGTTTGTTGGGGGAGGAAATTATAGGATGGCCTTGACTTTATTTGGGTTAATCTAAATTCCATGGAGGGAGATGATAAAGCTTATATGTTTTTTTGGATAAAACCCTAAAAATGCATTTTTTGGGATTGAGCTAAACATAGAATCGAATTAGTTGATTGAAAATGATAGTAAGAATAGATAAATGGTCCTTGTAGTGTTTAGATTTTTTGAGGAGATCATCCACATAATCCTTTATAATTTTATGAATAAGATCATGGAAGACATAGGTCATGGCCCATTGATACATTGCTCCTATTTTTTTAAGCCAAATGGCATGACTCGATAGCAGAAGGTTCCCGAAGGAGTAGTGAAGGTGGTTTTATATTGGTCTAAGGGGATGATTAGGATTTGATTGTATCTTGAAAATGCATCCATGAAGGATAACATCTCATGACCTATGATAATGTCAACTAGTTAGTTGATGTTGGGTAAAAGAAAGTCATCTTTGGGGCATGTTAGGTTAAGGTCTCAAAAATCTACACAAAGGCAGAGTCCCCTAGTGGGCTTGGTGATGAGAAAAATATTAGAGACCCATTGTGGGTAGTCAATGGGTTGAATAAATTTGATGGATAAAATATGTTAAAATTATTCCTTGATGAGAAGAGCTATACGAGGGTGCATTTTGTGAAGCTTTTACCATATCGTCTTAGCCTTTAGATGGGTAAAATGATGTTATGAAGGGTGATGGAGGGGTCAATCTTGAGTATATCCTAATAATACCAAGTGAATGTGATGCTATAGTCCTAAACGAAGGTGGGATAATCACATTGCTCATTTGAGTCCAAAGATTGGCCCAGTTTAATGATATGAGGATTTTTATGGGTTTTTAAGTTAATGTCAATAGTGAATTCATTAAGAATGGTCTAGTTTTTTAGAGGGAAGGATTTATGGATGGGAGAGTCTCCTACACCAAGGTAGGTGAGGATAGAATTATTATCTTGGCACTGAATAGTATAGATGGTGGGTGAATCACAATCGATCATTTCAGGGTAGATGAGAGGAATGGTTTTAGTTTGCCCATTGTGTTGATAGGTCAGTGGGCCTAAACTAATGGTACTAATAACAAAAAATGTTGTGTGGTATGATGTTAGAGTCTTTGAATTGAGAAGATGTATTAGGAGAAGATGGAATCTCTTCTGTGGGGATACCAAGAGGTTTTGGTGAGGTGGGTTCTTCTAGTGGTTCAAACCTAAGCCCAAAAACTCATAAGGTTTTTGAGTCTTGATAATGGGGAATTCATGAGGTACTTATTCATATAGGGCCATACCAAGTCCTTTCCAAGCACCATGGTGAAGATAGGTTATTTTAAAGGTTAGGTTGCTTAGATAGGAGAAATCAAAAGTGAAAGGTTGAATATATGAACTGGTGATAGGAGCAAGGAGTGGTTGATCAAGTCCCCCATAGACAAAGTGTGTTCGATTGTTGGAAAGTCCAAAGGGGATGATGGTACCTATGTTGGGGTCATAAGAATGGTCATTTTGAAGGTTATCATATTCCTAGGGAGTGGGAACAACATCTAAGGCTAAAATTTAGTACACCCCAAGAGAAAAGCATAGGAAAGTTTGTGTTAAGGAGTCCTCAATAGGAATCTGAGAAGAAGGGATAAATGTACTAGTTAAGGCTTCATCATTATTAAGGGTATAAGTACTATGGGAGTTGGTTGATAGTGTAGTTGTGTTAATGGGATTGGTTGATTATGAGGGAGATGAAGGTGGAAGAAGGACATCATTATGCATATATGTCATGTTGCAACATGTAAAAGGACTAGGATCGGCCTTAATGGTTATGACTTGCCCTTCATGTTTGAATTTAACATATTGGTGTAAAGTGGAGGGGATGTAACTCATATCCCAAATTCAAGGGCATTCAAGTAGAATGTTATAATTGAATTCACCCTCTACAACATAAAATAGCTCAAGGATGGTGTGAGGTCCCAAGTGTATTTGAAGAACAACGGTCCCTAAGGTAGTGGCCATGGTGTCATTTAAGGAGTAAAGAACCACTATGCTTTTAGACATGACATTATTTGGTAAATACAGTTGATCAAAATCATGGGAGGAGATTATGTTGATACTGGCTCCTCTATCGATCATCACCCTTTTGATGTGGATGTGATTGATATATATGATGACAAATAGAGGTGGGTTAGATTTTTATGAGTGTGCTTTAGGTATATCAAAATCTTGGAAGGTGACAATGATTTAATGTTGGAGGGTCCCAACAAAGGAGGTAAGGGGTTGAGGGTCATCTGGCTAAACCTCAATGGATTGTAGGGTATTTATTAATTCTTGATGATGATGAGGTGGGGTGTTGATCAAGTCATAAAGGCTCATCTTCACTGGTGCTTGATAAAGTTGCTTCAACATGGTTTATTGAATGTATGTAGAGGAATTAGTGGGAGGTACACCTAAGATGGATACTCTGGGTCTAAGTGATGTCCTAGATGGTGGTTTTAGTGTTTGGTATTGGTTAGGAGGCTGAGAATCCAAAGGATATGTCCATGGAATGGACACATTGGCTCTTCCTTTACCATTTTATTGTTCTTGATATTGGGTAATCATGTGGATGGTATGGACAATGGGAAAATTTGAACTGGGTGATTAATTTAGCTCCTCACCCTTGCCTATAAATGAGAGTGAGGAAGTTAACATAGGTTGGGATAGTGGTTGGATTGGTTGGGTTGGCAGGTGGGTTAGTAAGATAGGTGAAAGTGGTTCATTTGATGACATATCATCATCCTCATATAAGTGATGAATAAGATCTTGGAGATAATTTAAACTCTATGTGTTATGTCTTGGTGTCCTATGGTATGCAAAAATCTGAGCATCATTGAACCAAGAGGGTTTGGTGTTAGAAGGGGTGAATGGTTTAATAGGTAGAAGTTTAATGGAGGAGGTTTTCAATAGCCTCCATAAAATAATAGAGTAAGATTCCTTTAGAGGTGTTTAGGGTGTTGAGATGCTCATTGGGGAAATAAGAACCTTCTTAGGCATGGTCTTGACCTTAGAGAGGGTTGGTGGTTGGGAAATTTTGGTAGATGGTTTAGATTAGGTTGGCTTAGTTATGATTAGGTTAATGATATATGGTTTTGAAGTAAAGGATGGGGGGTTTATAATAGGTGGAAAAGTATAGGGTGATAAATTAGCTAAGAATGATGAATAAGTTGATAGTGTAGGTGGTAGAGGGGTAGGCATAGAAAAGGGCATTAGTTTAATTGAAGTAGAATAAGTGACTGGGATGGTAAAAGGGTGGGGTCCTAAAATAGATGGCAAATGAGAAGGAGGTGGCATAGTTATAACTTGAGGATGAGGTTTAAGTAAATATTCCCTTCAGTCCATCTTGTTTGGTGGTTTGTTAAGCTTCTTAGAGGGGGTTAGGCCTAATTTGATGGGGGGATGTGTGATTTTAGGTGTGGAAAGGATACCCAAATTCTTGGCTGGTTTAGATAGAAGATTATGAGATGATCTAGGTGGAGGTGGGTGATATGGTTCCCCCATGTCTTGGGGGAAATAAATGTTTGATGATGGGGTGTTAATACTTTGGAAAATGGATGATAATGAAGTTGAGGGTTTGGTTCTATTTTTGTATGGGAGCCCCAAACGATGGCAGGAAGTGGTTCTATCCAAGTTGGGTTGTGAGGTAAATTCCAAACTTTGCACTAACCAAGAAAAGGGCTTATAAATGGTTTTTTTTCTTGATCTATTGTCTCAAATGTCAATCCCTTGGGTAAAGAAGGTGGATGGTTCCTTAATATCTACTTGAGCTAGAAGGTTCTAAAATAATGGTTGCTTGTGGGGTGATTAAGAGAGGGGATGTTTGTTTGATTCAGGATGTAGGTATTGTCCTAGCTCCTTCTTTTTCTAGGGTATCGAAAAGAGAAGATGGGAGTTATAAAATTTCACTTGGTGGGGTAGAGGAAGGGGTGACTAGATCAATGTATAGTTATATGATAGGAGAGGCAGGCATGGATATGGTTTAATCAAGTGAAGAAGTAGGAGATATAGATCCTTCTACTTGGGTCTCTAAAGGGGTAAGAGGTAAATTTGCTTCTTCCATAGGTGAGGTTGGTAAAGAGGAAATGGTAATATGAGGCTCATCCTACATGGGCTCATTTATGATGATGTTGATTGTGTGTGCCTCATGAGATGAAGATGGTTCAAATTGATTATCATGGGTTTGGGTAGGTGGAGGATGGTTAGGTAATGGTTTAGAAAAAATATCAAGAGAATGGTTGGGGGCATGTTAGTATTGTCAAACATCAATTTTCCATTTTCAATCAGGTTTTGGATAAGACTTTTAAATGTGTTACACTAGTTTATGTCATGTCTGATGACCTGATGGAAAGCACAATGGTCATTTCATTATACCAACTAGGCACAGGGTAAGAGGGGTCAAATTGTTGAGGTGGCTTGATTGATGGAAGTTGAATAATATTAGATTTTAGTAATTTATCCAACATAGAGGCATAATATTCCCTTATAAGGGTGAATTGTTTAGGGGGAACCCAACTTTGATTTTGATTGAATGGGTAAGAAGGATTAGAAGGTGTGTTTTGACATGGTTGGTTAACAAATGGAGGGGGGGTAGTTTTCAAGACAATCACATTTGCAGATGTTTTGGCTTTAGAATTGGGTTGGTTAGTTGTTTTGGAGGAAGAGGGGTCATTGGATTTAAAAGTGGAATTATTATTTCATAATTTTAATTTACCCTCATCTATGGCTCGATTCTCGAGTTTGTATGCCATTATGAATGTTTCATCAAAGGTTCTAAATGTTTTCACTTGAAGGGTGGGAGCAATGTGTTTGATGCATCTCCAATAAAAAAGTTTAATGAGTTCCATTTGGGGTAGTGAAAAGGATAATTGATTAATGAGGCCTCACCATCATGTAATGAAGTTAGTAATTGATTCATCATCAAACTGCCTAATAGAATAGAGGTCAATTATGGAAACCTTGGATATATTGATAGAAAAATGTTCTAAGGAAATTTGGGTGAGTTGGGAAAATGAGAAGATAGAATGTCTAAGAAGGGAACTATAGTAATATAAGGTAGGCCCTGATAAAGATAGGGAAGGTTCAGAGAAGGAGGGCATCATCATAGGAAATCAAGTAAAAAGAATGGTAAAATGCCCTCAAATATTGTTGAGGATCCTCCTTCCCATAAAACTTAGATAATTTGGGAAGCTCCCATTAAGGAGGATGAGCATGAATCAAAATAGAAGGGTTGATAGGTTCATTGTAGATATGGTTATAGGATAAATTATTATGGAACCCAGAGATAGATTATTTGAGTTGGGTCATCTTATCTACAAGCATCTTGATTAAGTCAGGTTAGGGTTGGGCAGCTACATAATTCAATGGCAAGTTTTATTAAGGTTGGGTTGTAGTTATGAATTGGTATATAGTAGGAGGTACGAAAGTGGGCACATATTGGTATATGGTAATTTGAGGTTGGGATAGTGTCCCCACAAGAATGATAGGAATTAAAGGTTGGGTGGAAGGTGAAATATATCCTAATAGGTTGGGGATATACTAATAAATGGCCATGATGGCTTGTAGAGGAATTGATAATGGTTGGTTTAGGGGTACATTTGGGTTGATTAATTGGGGCATGGTTTGGGTTGGTAATGCTAAAGTGTTTGTGGGTTGTTTACTAATAGTGATCCTAGTGATAATAAGGGAAAGTGTTTGTGATATGGAGAGTACTAGGTTCTGAAAGGTGGTTGATATTGGTATATTAGTTAAGCTAAAGGGAATGGTAGAAATAGGTGTAGAAGACATTGTGCTAGTAAAAGGGGTAAAAGTGACAAGGGGTAAAGTTGAGCCAACATTAGAGGTATTAGTTGGGGTAAAAGGTGTTCGGATGGTGGTGGTAGATGAACCAGCAATAGAAGATGAATCTTGGCTAACAAAAAGGTGGGATGATGTAACATCAACCATGAGGTGGTGTGGCATACCATAGGGTGGATCCATGGGAGGAACCAAATCCATTGAAGTACGACAGGATAAGGCATTAGGATAGTGTTGTAAAGCAACTAGATTGTTTTTAGAAAGGTGGAAAATTTTGAATCACCTTCAGGGATTATTGAAGGCACCGTAGGTGGGGGGAATGGTGCGGTGAAGCATGGGGTGATCTATCAATGTCTGAGGTATAATCCATGGATGATGACAAAGAAGAATATGGTGGTGGGTTGTTTTAGTTTTTCAATTTTTTTCTAGTTAAGACCATATGAGAAATTTATAAATGGATAATGAACCTCTCACCTCACATAATAAGCAAAAAAAAACCCAAAGCAAATGAAACACACACTAAAAATGTAATTAATCATAGGATTTATTTTTAATCACTTTAAGCTTATGTCTTAAAGAGTGTGAAAGGGTAAATTGAATTGTAAGTAAGGTACTAGAAAATTCATCTAAGGATGGTTTTAGGTTGAATTTTGGTGCTCAAACAATCTACACTAGACTAGGTATGTGGCCTAGTACTGGGGGCTTGTTCCCCTTACTTCATAATCCCACAACCAGTGTGGGCGCTTAGCCAATATATGCCATTTGTCTAGAGTTTATACTCTTCCATAAAATTGAGTGGGTCCTCCCCTTGGTGATGAAAATTAAGTGGGATCATTGGGTAGGGTAAGGTGATCCATAGGGTGATGAAATCCCAATGGGCCTTGTCTCAAATAAGTTTTGATGTTTAATTTGTGCATGTGGTTTGGTAGTGTAACACATATATGCTATGATTAATTCATAATGTATCTAACTAATCTAGGTGAGATAACCATTAAGTAGGAAATACAATGAATGCACTCAATTTTAACCCAAAATAAGATTTGGTGTCTTTTCATGCAAATAAGGAATAGCTAAAATGCACTTAAATGCAAGATGTAAAATGCAACCTATCCCTAGGATGAAAACACTTTTTTTTAGATTTTTGGAAAAGAAGAAAGGAAAGAATTTTTTATTTTTTATAATTTAGAAAAAAAAAATTCAAGATGATTTAACTTTCACTAAATGAAACTATATGCCTAAAAAACTATGAACCCATAAGGGGTCCCACAGGGAATGCCAAAATGTTTCTCTCTCTTTTCTACTTTTTTCTAAGTATGAAAAGAAGAAACTATCAATAAGGGTAATGGTTATGAGAACCTAGTGTTAAATGTGCACATGATCTAGATTATGGTGGATACTCCTACTTGGCTAGGAAGGAATAAAAACAATAACAAAACACTAAGAAAACTTGTTTGTTAGACAAGTAACAAAGTGGATTGCCTAGTGCGAGCTAGGTCCTAGAAGCAAAAGATTCCTAGGAGGCTGTCAATCCACCTTATTTAGATAATTAAATTGAAATGATAAGATAAAATATAATTTCATTAAATGACATCAAATCTGAAATTAAATACAATTAATATGGATGCTTTGCTAAGAAAATGACTAAATAAAGCAAATGTTAAAAGGCTAGTCAAGGCAAGGTTATGATTTTGGTTTGGCAAATGGTCAAAAGGGAAAGATGGTTTGGTTGAGGTTGATAAATGATTGAAATGATAAAGAAGGTGATGGTCAAAATGATCAATAATATAGAAGGGAAAAGGGTAAAAGGAATAAATGGTCAAGTTGGTAAATATGGCCAAGAGGCAAAAGGGGTCAAGTGGGTGAATTATGGCAAAGGGGTAAAAAGAGTCAAGTGGGTAAATATGGCCAAGGAAATAAATGAAGTAAGTGAAAAATGGTGAAAATAAGAGGTGAAAGGTATGGAGGTCAAGAGAGAAGATTCCAAAGGAGATAATAAGTTGAAATGAAATAAACAAATAAGGTTATCTTTGAGATGGTTATTGATGATGGTGGTGTTGATGATATTGTTGATGAAATCCTAGAGTGATTATAATATAGATTTGATGCATTGAATATTTTCTCCTTAAATATGAAGATGACCACCTTCTCAAGTGGATAACCTCCTCCAAAAGTAAAAAACCTATAATAAGAGTGCTTTAACAAAAAACTAGCTTCCAACCTCCAACTTAACCTTAGGTGAAGGAGAGGAGGGTATTTATAGCATATGTTGGGAAGAGTCATGCCAAAAGAGGAATAGTATAAGTATGTAACTATTTTATATGTGGTGGATGAATTAGTCAAAATTAGGTGGGTGGGGATTCCCATTTGGGTAGGTGAGTTTCCCATTTGGGTTGGTGAGTTTCCCATTTGGGTTAAGAAATCAAAAATGGGTGCCCTTTGTCTTTCCCAAAGTACTAAAGAGGTATGTATCTTATTTTGAAGGTTAATTTCATGTGTGAAGGTAAAATACATGTTTAATAATGGTCCCTTGAGGGGGAATTTTCCATATTTCAAGGAGGGGCCCTTGTGATGCTTAAATGAGGTCATCAAGCACTTTGGGAAGGGTCCCATGTGGGGTATGATGTCCCACATCAATCCAAATCACTTATAAGCCAAGTCACTTGACATATCACATTAACATTAAATTTCCATGTTGCATGCCATGTCACTTGTCATGTCACTTGCCATGTCATCATGAATAGTGATAGTGGGTCCCACAGTGAATAGTACTTTCAAATAGTGATTTTGAATAATATTATGTAACTATAATAATAGTGATTTTGTTATGTTAAGAGGGGGTTTTTAAGGTTTAAGAATTTTTAGGGGGTACCGAGGCATTTAGTCATCAAAAAATGTATGTGTGCAATTTTATAGTGTCTACACCTTGATCAAGGTTTTCACTCCCATTTATCAAACTAAAACTTCAAGCATGACTAACATAATATTCAAAACATATTAATAATCCAATGAAAGTTTTATCATGCTTAATATTCCCCATACAAGTACCTTCCTAACTTTGTGGTGTCACCTCTAGGTGGCCATTTTCATGTATAGGTAGAAAGTGTAGAATTGTAGACAATGTGCATTACGTTTTGAACCTTATGAGTTATATAATTATCTCAATATAATAAAATAAACTCTTCACACTTCAAAGGGTTTTAAACAACCACTAAGGCTCTCATTCTAGCATTAAATCATCATGAGATACCTATGTGTACACCTTGAATGGTATGAAGGTAGTATATGTGAAATGGTTTATGTGTTTAAGGGATCTGCTTTCATAGTCACTTGATCTCTTCTCATGGTGTTGGAATGAAACACTAGGATGTTTAAAATATTCATTCAATCTTTCAAACCCCATTTTCAACATGATATCCTTATATAAAGATGCATGTAGATGTACCTTCATGGCTATCTAACTATATATGTTTCATATGACTGAAAACTCATGGAATGTTGCTTGGAGAAAGAAAATTAATGGTAAAGGGGACCAATAGTACATCATAAACATGAATATTAACTTATAAAAACTTAGTTAAGTCACCATCAAAGCATGAAGATTCTGAAGATGATGGAAATCTTCCTACAACACAAAATGATGTCTTTTCTTACAACTTTGAGGTAGTTAGCTTATAAAAACATATTTAAACGTGAAAATAAGAATGGTTAACATGATGGGAGATAGTAAAAATCATCTAAAAACCATATCAGTAACTAGATTATATAGAACTATCTATATAAGAGCAAAACCTATAGGTTATAGGAAATAGTGAGTAGAAAAACACAATCAACTTGTTATAGATGGCTCATAAAGAATAATTGACCAATATTTAAAATATTGTTATTTAAACTAGTATATATATGAGTTTAATTTCACCTACCAAAGGTGTTTGGTCTGAAACCTCTCTAACTGTTTGTACTAAGCACAAACCTACTGACTAGTTTTATGTGTCTAAAAGAGTGAGGAAGGAGTAGAATTGTTTTAGCTCAAAAATGGCACTCCTATAGTATTTAAATCATGTAAATAAGTTTGAGGAATATTAATATTCATCTAAAAACCTTGTCCCATGTGTCACACTCCCTTATGGGCGATACAAGTGCCAAACTCTTTCTTTTTTTAGTTGATTCTTGATTTTTAGTTAGATAATATACAATTTTTAGATGGGAATGGCATTCCTATTATGGAATTTGAATTTTTGGAAATTTTAAAGGAAACCAAGACACTTGTACAGTTTAAAACCATGCCACTTGCATTTATGACCCCTAAATGGCTACTAAATGACTCAAAGTGACATAGTAACTAATTAAACAATGACCAAGTCTTAAAATGCATTAAATTACATTCAAAGACTTATAATACACCCTATGAAATAATATTAGACCCCTAAAACATCTTAAAATAAAGGTTTTACCTAAAGGGTTCCCAATTTAACCTATAGTGTCCAATTTGGTCAACACTTATGTCTCTAATGGAACTTCAAAAGGTGAGATGCCTAGACTGGTAAATTTACATAATGACATGGTTAAATGGTCTTGAAATAACTTGGCCACTCCATAATAATTACAAGCTAAAACATATTCTATATAATATGTTTCATGTTCATTACATAGAGGATGTAAATTGGTGATCTCATTGATAAGAGGGATCATACAATCATGAGGTAACAAGGAAGGAAGATGCCACTATGCAATTTAAGGAGGTAGCTTGGTAGTATTGCATGTATTTTAAAAATAATTTGGATCATCATCATCATAATCATCAATATTTACTTGTATATATGGATTCATATTGATAAATATGGGTAAATGTGTACTATTAATTTTTAGAAGAGTGGGAATCCAATATTGAGATTTAGAATTTGTAAGCTGAATACTCCATGGGTTAGGATTAGCCTCATGTTTATACCATTTTACATTATGAATAAACTGGATATATTGGCTACCAAAATAATTAATATTGCTCATGCAATGAGTCCATGGGCATCCTAAGAGTATATTATAGGATAATGGTAAATCAGGGACCATAAGATTAGTACTATAGTTTTGGGTCCAATAGTAAGAGGGAGCCAAATATAACCAAGAGAATTTTGATTAGTCTTGTCTAATCCATGACATGTTAAACGAGTTTGCTTAAGATGATCTATGTTATATCTAATTTATTGAATGAGTTAAAGAGATATCACATTAATTCTTGACTTTTCATCTACTAATATGTTGAGAATGAGAGTGGTATTGATTTGTTATTTTGAGAAAGAGAGGTGGATTGTCAGCTCGACAGAGAATTTAATCATTGATCATGTCCTCTTTAAGGAACTCTATGTAAGGTTGTGAAGAGTAAAAATAGTTTTAATGGTATGAACCTATGTTGGTTAGGGATCATGAGAAGGTTATTCTTCTTCTAAAGAAGATGGTTCTTTGATTTCTTGAAGTTGTTACATTGGGAATGTATGATGATAGGGAGAGTGAGAACTAAATCCATGAGAGGGATTTTTCAAATTATAGAGTTGAGTTCCTCTATTAAATTCAAATGAGTTTTGGAAGAGGAATAACTAGAATAAGGCTTGGAAGATAAAATATGTTTATGATGAAGAGAAGTGGTTGGAGGTTTATATTGAGGAAGTGGTTCTTCATCGGTTTTTGAAGGTAAGTTAGTGGTAGTAGTATCTTTGAAAATTTTCTCTTCTATCAATGGTTTGTTAAGTTTGGTAATGGGATCATTATGGGTTGGTTTTTATTGATAATTTACTTTAGCTGCATTCATCTACTATGAATTAGTATAGTAGTGATCATAATCAATGTCAATCACAAAATATCCTTGTTTGATTTTTGAGGGTTGGATGTAGATATTTTTTAATTCTTAGAGGAAGAAGCTTTGGAATTTTTTATTATTATAGGAATTAACATAATCTTGATGATGGATATTAATCATGGCATCATGATTGAATTAATATCCTAGCATAAAATAAATGGAATTTTTTTAAGCCCTTGACATGTTTCATGGTAATGACCTATATTGGTGTGATACAAAAAAAATTGATTAGGGTCATACCATTTAGGGGGATTATTGGGATACATGAATGGTTTAGAAGGTGATAAAAGTTGTTTCATTTGTTGAATGGTTAAAAATGTATGATAAAGTTGGGAATTTTTTACTTTGGATAGTTTTGGTTTGGGTTGAGGAGGATTGTTGGTTATTTCATTGGTAAAATGTTGGAAACATCCCTTGATGATTTTAGTGTTAGGTTAAAACTATTTCATTAGAAATTATTAACACTTACCTTGGTCAAAATCATCATTTAATGTTTGGGGAGTGAAAGTTTGATCCTTGTATTAGAGTGAAGGTGTTAAGGATGTTATGAAAATTTTAAACAAGTTGTTATCAATCATATTAGAATAGGCCTTGTGAGTCAAATATTTACATAATTTGATAAAATTATGAGATAATTCAATAAGATATTGATTAGCATTAATGAAAAAAATAAGACAAATTTTGGGAATTCTTTAGCTAAAGGAGTAAATAAATCCTCAAGTTGCCATATAAAATGTTGGAGAAGTTGGTTATACCATTCTAAGACATCACTAGTGAAGGTTTTAACTAAAAGTTTAGTTTTGGAAAAGTTATTAGTTTAGGTCCACTCTTTATAAATATTATCTAATGCCTTAAGAAAATATGTAGGGTCTTTAGTCCCATCATATTTAATAGTTGGTGATATATTACCAATATTAATGGATATAATAAAAGGGGATAAATTCTCATTTTTAATGTGTTGAATCATCTTATTATTAATTATAGGTTGGGGAATAACATTTCTTGAGTCATCTTCAAAAGGTGGAGGAATAAAATTTTAATTATTTTAGGGAAGAAGAACGGGAGGATAATTATCCATGTTTATCAAAATATGTTGTATTTGCATCATTTAAGAGTTGTTAGATGTTTGCATGATGTTAATTTGTTGCAATATTTGTGCAAGAATTTTATTTGTATCAATTGGTGGGTTGGTGTTGGTAGGAGGATTCCCTGAATTGGTATTAGGGGGGAGGTTGCTAGAAGTCAAATTTCCTATTGGGTTATTATATAGAATTGTATAAATCACCCCCAAATTATGGTAAAATGTTTGAATGTGGGAATTATCTTGATAATTATGACAAGTATTTGATCCACCAATCTCATCTATTTTATTGATTTAAACCATGTTGAAATCAAAATATGAGGGAAGACAAGAGGTGCTCTAAGAGTGAGGATCTTCTTGGGTAGTGAAGGTAGGAAGAAAATAACATCCCATATAGTGTCTAAATGGATTCAGGTTTTCAAAAAAGATTATGATAAGGTATTTCATAAAGCTTTGAATAATAAATCTGAGATCAAGAAGTAAGAAGGAAAAATAGAGACAGATTCGGCCAATAAGTACAAAGTGGACTAGGTCGACAAAGTCTATAAAAAAGGTCCACAAAATATGAGGCAAAAGACACAGTCAAATTGGTTGACTATGTGTTGCAAATGATAAAAATAAAATACGCTATAAGGATACATAGTCTTAAGGGTCAACTATGTATTGTAGATAAAGAAATGAAAAATAGAACACAATCAGATAGATTGACTATGTTCTATAAGATAGGAAACAATATATGTTGATAATATACATAGTCAGATAACTCAACTGTGTATTGAAGGAAGATAAGATGAACATTTTGTAAGAGACTATGTCAACATGTATGATAATATTCTTAAAAATAGAGAAAAAAATTACAATATAATATCTAAGAAAATGAAATGAAGCACACAAAAAATTGGATCAATGTGATTGAGACAATTGAAACACACAACATAAACCTTACACTACCACTGATTAATGAAAGTTTTTACAATACAAAATACAATGATCAAAGAGCAAGCAACAAACGTGAAATTAAATTATAACTAAATGGTCATTCATAAATATTTTTAAATTATAATAAAATTTGAAATTAATGTGATGGGGAGTTGGTTGTAAAAAGGAATTAGAAAGTAATATATGGATAGTTTCAATTAGTTTAGGGTTAAAAGAGTCTATATTAATGATGTTAATAGCTTGGTATTGGTACATAACCCCTTACTTCACAATCCCTTAATAATAAGGGTGTCATGTACTTTACTAGTAGATACCATCAACCACATGTTTATACTTGACCATAAAACTAAGTTGATTTCTTCCTTGGTGATGAAATCCAAGTAGATAGACCTTGGGAAGAAAAATATTTAATGCCTTTTTTATGTATAGTGATTTGGAAGTGTGTACAAAAGAGAAAAAACAATGTGACTAAATTGGTAAATTTAAAAAACACTTAATTAATCTATGTTTATTATTTTAATCATGCAATCAACTAAAATGAAAAGTGAACTAATTACTAGAAAAAATCGGTTAATTTCATTGACTGTGTTGAATATAGAGTTAGTTTAGGGGATACTATATGTAAATAATGCAAAACAAAGTTGACAGGGCTGCTAATATTTTGTGGAATCAAGATTTGGAAGAACACAATCGAATAGTTTGACTATGTCTTCTAGATAGAAGATAGGCAACATAACTTTGTCAAGCTAGTTGACCTAGTTTACTATAAGGTTATAGTTTTATAGACTGTAAACTTGTGAAAAATATTATTGTAAATGAAAAATTGAAATGAAAAATAAGGTAAGAATGAACCTTGGTGGTTTTTAATATGCTTAGTTTGTAAAATTTTATGTTGTGATGCTCAAGTGTTGATTTAAATATTCTTTGAATAGAATCAACTAAATCAAAAAAGTTCATAGAATCTATGTGATGAAAAATAAGAACTATGAATAGAGTCAACTAGATTGACTATTTATGCTTGGTGGTTTCAAATATTCTTAGTTTAAAAATTTTTATGTTATGATTCTCAAGTGCTAATTTAAATATTCTATGAAAAAAATTGACTAGCTTGACAAAGTTTGTAGAACCTATGTGCTAAAAAATGAGAACTACAAACATAGTTGACTAGTTTGATTATGTATTCAATCCTATAACTAAATAAGAAGATTATGTCGAGATGATAAATATAGTCATCTATATTAAATAATTCCTACACATATATAAGATACTTTTTTGGGGGATACTATGTGTTAAACCTACTCACAGACTATTATAAATATACCAAAAGGTTTGATACATTATTGTAAAAATAATATTATATAATATGATATAATTAATGCATTAAAAAAATCTACAAAGGTTTGGTTCATGTCGGGTTCACTAGAATGTATATAAAGGAAAATGTAGCCAGCCTATTATTCATCCTATCTTGGAGAAGATAAATCCTACTTACACTTTCAATTATTTATACATTAGATATTCATAGTCATAACCAAGATGGATCTGTTATACTTAACCAATGGATCTCTTACCTTAATAACATTCACTAGATAAGGTTATAAAGCCTCTAGTCAAATAGCACCATGTAATAAACCTAACTAGGTCCTATGTTTTCATATTCACTACATAAATGCAAGGCAAAGTAAAATATAATCTAGTGTTTACTAAATCTTGTGGCATAAATTAGGGGTAATAAACATAAAAATTAAACATGTATAAAATAATTCTAATTAAGATATGTATATATATAACCCTAATGCATGAAGAGAGAAATATATTCAAAAGCCATTACTTATACTACATCTATATACTAAAATAGAGGAGTAAAGTTAGGATTCTTACCTTGAAGAAAAACACATTGAGACTCAATCTCTCCCTTCATGAAGTGTGCTTAAAAATAGGTTGTTATGGTTTGTAAGGATCACTAATAAAGGCCTAATCATCAAAGACTTTTATACAAGACAAGGTTCTTCTCTAAGTATAAACCCTAAGTAATAACTCCTCAAGTAGAATGATCAGAGAAGATTATGAATAAGTGAAAATGAATAATTAACTTTTTTATCTCTCTAATAAATGGTAAAAATGATGTATATATATATTTGAATCTAACCCTAAACTTTTCCAAAAGTTTAGTTGATAAGGTTGACCCAATTTGAATATGTATTATTATTTGAAAAAACAAGTTAGGTCTTAGTCTAGGTCAACCAAGGATGACCTAAACCCATAACGTGCTTTAAAAAAATTAAATATAGGGTCATCCTAGGCCAATAGTGTATTATAAACTATCAAAATGGGGTTTTAAGCTTAGGAAGGGGCTAAGTAAGGTTTTGAATTTCTTGGAGGAGTGTGTAGGAGAGGAGGCAAGGCTTAGGAAAGTTTTTAAGAGAAGGTTTTGTAGATAATAAGTGGTATTATATGGGTCAACAATCCTATAAAGCACCAAATGGTATACCCACCCCTTTCTCAGTGCATCCTTTAATGCATGCATTATAACTCTTACCCCCATAATTGATAAAGTTTGAAAGTATTATGTGTATACATATATTTCCTCTAAGGGGAATCAAGATAACTCTTACCCTATGCCCAAAATAAAATTTTACCATTATAATGGAGTGTCTATTTATTTCTTATATAGTAATAATATGTTAACCAATAATTTTTTTACAATGGTTTTCCTTGGCACCTTTATGTTATTTTGATAATTCTCCAATATGATAACCTAAAATCTCTAAGAAAGACTTCAAATTCTTTCAATTTTTAAAAACATATTCCATACTTTCCTATTTTATCCTTATTCATCCCTAGTTAGCATATACTTTACTTTCATTATTGTTTTATAAGTATTTATTCTTTTTGAAAAAGTGTGCACTAGAAATACATGGGCATACTATGCACATGTCTAGTAGTACAAAGTTTTCCCATGAACTCTCATGGTCATATTTTTTAAATAATGTGCTTCCTAATGGCTCTCCCATAGTTTTAATAAGATAAAAAAAAAATATATTCTAAATATCTCTCTATAATATCACATCAAAGGCCTCTAAAATTGATAATATAGAAATACGATTTTAAAAGAATTCTACATTAAGAAAAAGAACTCTATTTATTCCAAATTCAATTATGTTGATTTTTTATGATCATAAAACAAGTTAAATAGTGTTTTATTATAGGTAAATTTCATCCATTATCAATCATTCTAATAAATCTTCTAGTATCATTTATCATGTATTATATATTATTCCCTAAAGGGAAAACTACATTGTTTTGAGACCATTTGGGCTATGTAAGAAACACTCAATCAATAAAGGGTTTTTAGAGGATGGTTCAACCCTTCCAACTTATTCAATTTCCCCCATTTTACATTTGATCTAATATTTCATTATTGTTTATGGCTATGGATTTACTTTCTTATGTCTTCCACACATCTATTGGATCCCCACACATAGTAAGTAAAACCTTGTAGGCAACTGCATGTGATCGAACATAAAAAATCATTTATACGATCAATAGGGACAACATAGAACAAAACATATAGATATATATTGTAGGCATATCCTCTTAGTTTGATCTTATACCCTTAACTTTTAAAATTCTAATTTTGGTGGTGACACAATCTTGAGTTTGATTTGATTGGTTCTAAATCAATGAATAGTATGTACATTCAACAAATCAGTCAGTACTAATCTAAGTATACATCTCCCCTTTGTAATTCACTATTTATAGTTTACTTGAAGTTTTATACTTTACTATATTTTATTGTATGATGTTGTATATAAGTTTGAAGAGTTTATTTATATTTAATTGATTAACTCTATTTCAAAATAGAGCAAACATTTTGGTGAACCCACATATTGTCAAACATTATCAAAACCCTAGCTCCTCCCTAGGGCTTTTCTATGATATCTAATTCATTTCAATTTTATTTGAAAAACCATTAATTTTTTTATTTTTTGTACAAAAATAAGCAAAAACCTATTTTTTTTATCAAAATGATATCATTTAAATTATTTCAAAATTGTAATTTACTATTTTTAGTAAATAATTACATAAGTGAAAATAAAAAATTCAATTTTTCAATTAAATTATGGGTTCTATAAATTTATTTTTTAAAAAAAAGATGTCTTATATTTCAAAAATAGTTAGCCATTTTCTATAAATACAAATTTTCCATTATGCATATTATAGGGTTTCTTCATGATTAGATTGAAGTTATTGCACTTTATTTCATTCATAATTGGTTCAAAACAACTTAATTTTAAAATTATTATACTTTTTTCCTATTCATATATAATAAATCAAATAAATATATATTTTTAGCACAATACTTCATCAATTACTCATAAATTGTAAATTATTATTTTAATAAGTGTTATATTAAGTATGGAATGACAAATCTTTTTAAATTATTTTTTAGGTCTTATATAACCATCTTTTTCTAAAATAACATCACTTATTTTTCTAAAATATTACATAGATATCTTGAAATTTATATTTCTTTATTGTGAAATAGTATACTACTTGTTTGTTAGTTTTTGTGTGGTCTAGGTTTTACTTAAAATTATGATTTAAAAAAAAATTAATTCTTACACAAAAATATTTCAGTTCATTTTTCATTTCCTTTGATTTTTTAATAAACTATGTTCTAATAGTTTTAAAACTCGACTATTGTCATGAATGACTACACGGTGTTATATTTATAGACATCATGACACGAGGGGTTTTAATAAAATACTCATAGCCATAGTACATAGCTAAACATAGACTTTAGTTTTCAAGTGCCTCATAGTATATCTGAAACACCTAAGATCCATTTTTTACACTAATATAAATCATTTTTATCACCTAAGAGGAGTGTATTACCTAGGAACGTTACTCTCAATTTACATTTGAAACTAAGGTTATCTATAAAACATTGAGCTAACACTAATCAATAAATGATCAAGTATTTATAAGAGCCAAAAAATCATTAAAGACCCTTTCCTAGCTTACCTATTAAATGAGTAATTTCTTTGTAGAATTACTATATTTTTCCTTGTTGTCTTTAATTTCATTATGTAAAATAAAAATATATTGTTTTCCATGAATGATATCCCATTTTATTATGATCAAGTTGAATGGACAAATATAAATAAGAAAAAACTTTTGAAATATGATTATATGGATGATTTTTATTTTGATAACATGGATAAATATAAACCATTTGATTATAAAACATCTTATTTTACCTTTATCCCATAGAATGAAGATGAACCTTTTACTTCATCTTTATATTATTCTTTAAAACATCCTCTATAACCCTTTTTGGATATGTCTTTGGATTTACCCTTGATCATATATCTAAATCCTACTTTAGGTTCTTTTCTAGATTACTCTTTGGATTTACCATCATTCACATCACTAGATCATTCTTTGGATTATATCCTTGATTACTTTCCATATGTCCCTTTGATCAAACCTATAGAATCCTATTTGAATTCTCCTTTAGGTTCCTCTTCAAATTCTTCTTTATAGTCCTATTTAGATACATATCTATATTCATCTTTGGTGTATACCTTAGACACCCTTTGATTCTTATTTTATCACACCTATATATTCCTCCTTGGGTTCCCCTTTATCCACTTTGGATTCACCTCTTGACTCCCCTTCACTTTCCTCTCTATATTCTATTAACCATTTTGGTCTTGTAGGCCAAAATGGGTCTCCTTTCTTTCCCTGTTGTTCTGAGCCATCAATCTTGGATGTATTCCCCTTACTGCTAATGTGCCATTTCCCTTTGGAATAGACCTATTCTGTAAAGGGCCAAGTGACTTGAGCTTTGTAGATTTTTTAGACTGATCTTGAGGTTTTCTCGCTTTGGGCAGTTGATTTGCACAAGCCTTTCGGCAAAGGAACAGGATAATTTTAAGGGATATGAGTCTTTCAATAGGCTTCAAAGGACAAATTGCCCTTATAGAGGGTAGGAAGGTGCCAATTGGGACTGTTCAAGTAGGTTCTAAAGGGTAATTTTTACCCAAGTGCCCTTGCAGAAGGTAGTAAACACCTTCAGGAAAGTGAACAAGGCAAAAAAGGGGTAGGGTTTTCCTTCAAAAAAATCCAAGGCAAAAGATTAAGAATTCCTTTAGACTTTTGTCTAAAGGAAATTCATAAGGAAAATATGCAAAGGATTTCTTCAAATTTTTTATCTGAAGAAAATCCATGAGAAGCAAGGATAAATTCCTTTAGACAAAATACCCAAAGGAATTCCTTCAGACATTTTATACAAAGAAATTTACAAGGAAAGGAGCCAAACGGAAGATTACCCTTTGGAAAGAAATCCACGACAAAATGGCAAAGGTAAATTTCTTTAGGCAAAAAGTTTGAAGGAATTCCTTTAGACATTTTGTCTGAAGGAAAAGCTTGATTGAAAGAAACAAGTGGCAAAACATGAAGGGAACATTTCCTTCAGACAAAAAGTCTGAAGGAATTCCTTTGGACATTTTGTCCAAAGGAATTGAGAAGCTAAGGTAGCTTGAAGGGAAATTTCCCTTACGGGGGACTCTCAACCGCCAAAAGGGGGACCTTTCTCCAAGCCCTGAAGGGACACCTTCCCTTCAAGAGGGTTCAATAACAAAAGCATAAACAAAGGAAAAGAAAGGGGAGATATCCTTTAGAAAAAAGTTCAAAGGAACACTTCAAAAAGTGAAGTTGAAGGAAAGAAATGTGAAGGAAAGTGAAGCCAAAGGAATTACTAAAGGGGTGATGGTGTTAGGTTGTGGAGCTAAAAGCTTCAATTGGTGCAAACATGGAGGAGGTTGCTGAGTTCCAGGGAGACCAGCATCGGCGGAGTGCAGTGCAAAAAAAAACTGACATCGGCAGGTGTGAGCTAAAGACAACCAGCATCGGTAGGAGGTCGGCCGATGTCGGTCACCTCCAGGTAGACAGGGACCGACGTTGGTCGCCTGTGGTAGTTTCATAACTATTCATTGCACGGACAGTTAGTTCATTGAATTGAGAGTTTACATGTAAAGGCTAATTATAGTCTTGAGTTGCGTGTCTATTTATTGTAATTAGGATAGTCTAATTATTGTAAGCATGAGATCTATATAATAGACTCATAAGCTATATTGTAAATGAGTGCTAGAGAGTAAGAGAGATAAATAAGGTCCTTCTAAGAGAAGAGAGCAATGGTGTGTTCCTCTTAGTGCCACAGTACCAAGGTGGGTGCTGGTTTGGAGAATCAGAAGGGTTCTTCGTATATGTATGATCTTGGTCAGCAGGTGTGCATGGCTTCTTTTGGAGATCTACTATGGTGAGTAAGGTCTAGTGATTTGCAGGTAGTAGTAGAGAGTAGGAAATCTACTTGGAGTATGATTATGTACTTGGTGTACTGGCAGTGTGTTACTGACTGGTGGAGGTGAACATCAATTCTGTATTGGAGTTGATTGTTGGGACCGAGAGAGAGAGGGAAGAAGGTCTTGAGGTGTGGCGAGCCTTTGAGGTGGAAGAAGAAGTGGCATATTCTTTATTGTATTTTCTTCTGAGTGATTATTAATACAATTTTGTATTGTCTCTCATATTCCTATGTTGTTTCATATTTCTAGTTACTTATTATTCTAGTTAAATTCCATGTTTAGTTGCTAATACAAGAGGTAATCATATGTGCTCTAATTGGTGGAGCAAGATCCTGACAAGTGGTATTAGAGCCTAGTTGTAGGTTTAAGACCTGATACCAACAAGTGGTATCAGAGATTTTGGTTGGGTTACTAATAGGTGGTTTTAGATCTGGTAGTGTTTTTGATTATAGGTCACTCACAAGGGTTTTAGATTGAGTGGGAGTATAGCAATGGCAGAAGAAAGTAAGCTACGAATGGAGAAATTGAATAGCACAAATGGTCTGATTGATGGAAAGAAAGAGCAGGTAAAGGGAGATTGTTGGTCGATAGAAGATCAACGTGTAGAATTAGATGTTGTAGGTGATGTTGCATAGGCTCTGGATAAAGTAGAATCTTTGTTTACAAATTCTTTTGCCTCTTTCCATGCAGCCCAAAATAGAGCATCTTTTCATGGGCATGTCTTTGGAGACTTTGGAGAGATTTATTTAGGGGTTGGAGAGCCTTGTCAGATTATTGACGAAGGGGAAGTGAAGCTGAAATTGTAGATGGATAACACACAGGTGTTGAAGGAGGTCATGCAGGGCCTAGTCTTGGAGATGAGTCTAATTTATTCAGGAAAGTTGGGTGATGGGAGATGCACTGTAACTCTCACAGCGAATGCACTTAAGTTAGATGGTGGTAAGAAAGTAGGTATCCTTTATCTATCTACTTATATTATTGATTCACCTTTTGTTACAGAGATGTGGCTTTGTAGGCTTGGTCACATATGTAGGAGGGGAATGCAAGTTTTTAAGCAGAGGTCAGATATCTTTGATAAACTTAAAAATTGGAAGGCCTTGGTGTTCATGGAGGAGATGATGGATAGAGATCAACTGAGTGGACTAAATTATTTTGAGTAGGGCTGTGTTGATTTGAATAGGGTTTTGATCCATGGAGAGCTCACAGGAAGAAGTCATCACTCACAGGCGAACACAGGTATCAGCATCGGTCAGACAGTAATCAATGTCAGCAATAGGAAGACCGATGTCAGTCATAAAGGAACTGATGTTGGCAGAATGGATACTGACATCGGCCAAGGAAATGACATTGGTAGTTAGGGTCAGTGCAGGGAACCAACATCGGTCGGGAGCAGACTGGGAGATGGTCGAGATCGATCACTGGAACGGATGGTGGGCAGACAACAAGCTATCAAGGAGTCTCAAATGCCCATATGGAGGCCAGAAAGGGTAAGTGAACCTCATATTCATTGTTCACCATCTTTATATTGCTTATTGATGGTCAAGAACTAGGAAGATGTGAAGAAGCAATGCAAGTAGAATCCAGAAATAGTGGGAGCTTGGCATGGATGAGGAGTGAGTCCTTGGAGAAGAACCAACAAGTATTTGTTGGTGGAGTTATTAGCTAGAAGAAGGCACTGGATGAGGGACGGATTCCCAAGTTAAAGAAGAGAGTGGATGGATACGTGAGATGGAAGGCCAAGGCATATGGTCTTGAGGTAGCTGCAGGATAGTGGTACAGGGTTTGACAGGTGGATGACTAAGCATGGCTTCAGTCAATGTCAATGTAACTATTGTGGTTTTTTCTTTACCAAGTGGATGATGAGTTGTGACATTATCTTGTTACTGTATGTGGAGTGGTTGCTTGTTGTAGGGTTACACATGCAGGGAGTTTCTAAGCTAAAAAGTAAAGTTAGTTCAGAGGTATGTTATGAAGAATTTGGTAGCAGTGAAATTCTTTGGCATAAGAGACATGGAGATTTTGTCTCTAGTGGGAGCTGATGTGAAGACGGTGTTGGTAGGGTTCAAGATGTAGGATGCAAAATTAGAAAGCACACCAAGGGCTGGATAGTTCAAGTAGAGATTAGAAAAAGTGTTCAAAATCACATGAGGTCTAGTGTAGACCTGAGTTTTCCCAAGCAGTGGGAGTTGTCAGAAAGTTTGGAGCCAATTCAAGAAAGAATACTGGAGGGTAGTTTAGTGGATTCTTAGAGGGACCAGCAGCAGGTGCACATGCTATGCAGGGTCAAGTTCTTTTCTATAGGGGTTTGTAGATGCAGATGTGGCAAGAGATTTGGATGACAGGTAGAGCATCATAGGGTGTGTGGTGGTTGGTCTTCAGGTTTGAGCTTGAAGAGGGATACAAGCCAGGGAATAAAATTAAATGGTGTATAGGTATAGGTACAGTTGTAGCTATTTATCTCCAAGTGGGAGATTGTTAGGTTGTGGAGCTAAAATCTTCAACTGGTGCAAACATGGAGGAGGTTGCTGAGTTCCAGGGAGACCAGCATCGATGGAGTGCAGTGTAGAAGGAAATCGACATCGACAAGTGTGAACTGAAGACAACTAGCATCGGTAAGAGGTCGGCCAATGTCGGTCACCTCCAGGCAGATAGGGACTGACATCGATCGCCTGTGGTGGTTCCAAAACTATTCGTTACACAGATAATTAGTTCATTGAACTGAGAGTTTGCATGTAAAGGCTAATTATAGTCTTGAGTTACGTGTCTAATTATTGTAATTAGGATAGTCTAATTATTGTAAGCATGAGATCTATATAATAGACTCATAGGCTATATTGTAAATGAGTGCTAGAGAGTAAGAGAGCTAAATAAGATACTTCTGAGAGAAGAGAGCAATGGTGTGTTCCTCTTAGTGCCACAGTACCAAGGTGGGTGCTGGTTTGGAGAATTAGAAGGTTTCTTCGTATATGTATGATCTTGGTCAGCAGGTGTGCATGGCTTCTTTTGGAGATCTACTATGGTGAGTAAGGTCTAGTGATTTGCAGGTACCAGCAAAGAGCAGGAGATCTACTTGGAGTATGGTTGTGTACTTGGTGTACTGGCAGTGTGTTATTGACTGGTGGAGGTGAACATCAATTCTGTATTGGAGTTGATTGTTGGGACTGAGAGAGAGAGGGAAGAAGGTCTTGAGGTGTGGCGAGCCTTTGAGGTGGAATAAGAAGTGGCATCTTCTTTATTGTATTTTATTCTGAGTGATTATTAATAAAATTGTGTATTGTCTCTCATATTCCTATGTTGTTTCATATTTCTAGTTACTTATTATTCTAGTTAAATTCTGTGTTTAGTTGCTAATACAAGAGGTAATCATATGTGCTCTAATTGGTGGAGCAAGATCCTGACAGATGGGCCCACAGATGTCAAATTTAGGATGATGGAATAGCCATTGGCTTTCAAATGGTGATGGAAGCATGAACGTCAACTTTTTAGCAATGAAATAATTGTTGATTTTTAAATGATTAAGTGCAAATCTGAAGGAATTCAAAAGGATTAAGGCCAAAAGGAAGAGACCACTGAGAAAGGAGCCTGAGGAACCAAGCATAGATATGGACAAAACAACCTAGTTGGCAAAAAGGAAGCACCAACAAAAGAGTAATTACAGAAGTTGGAATAGTCCCTATGAAATGGTCATCAAGGAGTGCAAACAGTGAATGGCACTACCTATTTTTCCTCATTTTGCATTGATGAGCAGACAACCACGTGAATGTCTTTAAGAAGTGGTCTTGTTAGCAGACAAAGGGGCACGGCCCATGCTTTCATAATAATGTTTGATATAACTTTAAACACCAAAGTCAAGACTAGCAACTGACATAGCATGTTCTTTTAGTGACTTCCTCTTCCCAATGTTTTCAACATAGCATGGGCCACTTGTAAAAAATGGTTCGATTTCTTCCTCTTTCTCTATATATATTATAAACTCTCATTTGAGAAAGGCATCTCTCATTTTTGTAAGGCAAAGCCCTACCAAAATTTTCACCTTGAATCAATAGAATGCATTTTACCTATATCTAGCTGGATATATCTCTAAGTGTGTCTGAGTATTAACCTTGTGTTTAGTTATTTTTCATGATGCTATCACAAGCTTGACACCAACATACCTGGTAAATAAAAATCACCATTTCTACAACTAACAAGAAGTGTTGTATTTGGAGTGCAGAGATAGAAGAGGGTTACTAGATAGTGTGTTTTCCTATAGCACCTATGGTAAGTTCAATTTTTGTGTCTTCATTATGCCTCCCTGTTAAGCTTCCTACAGTCTAGTCTTTTCATCAAATAAAGTGTATGCATGTCCTCTTCTAGTCTGAAGTGTGAGTAAATGAGTAAATCAAAAAAATTTGGTGCATCACCGTATTAGTCTAGGTTCTATTTTTAGTAATCCTTCTCTCTTTTTAACCCCCCTTTTTATATATTAGCAATAGTACTGGAATAACTCAAAGGGGCATCAAAGGGAGCTATCCCTTATCTAAAGATTCTCTCCTCAGTTTTGCCAGACCCACGGGCAAGAGAGGAGTCTCCATTGTGTTGCATGGAGGACAAAGGCTTAGCCTTCTGCCAAGGGTTCATTCCACAACATCAACAGTTTTAAATCCAATAACATATATGGATAAAATAGCCTAGGTGGAAAAAGGGAAGCATCAACAAAAGAGTTGTTACAATGGTTGGAACAGTCCCTATGAAATGGTCATCAAGGAACACAAACAGTGAATGTTGCAGTCTATTTTTTCCTCATTTAGCATTGATAAGCAGATAAACACGTGAGTGTCTTTAAGAAGTGGTCTTGTTAGCAGACAAAGGGGCACAACCATGCTTTCACAATAATGTTTGATATAACTTTAATGCCAAAGTCAAGATTGGCAACTGACATAGCATGTTCTTTGAGTGACTTCCTCTTCCCAATGTTTTCAATGAAACATGGGCCACTTGTAAAAAAGGGTGCCATTGCTTCCTCTTTCTCTATATATATTGTAAACTCTCATTTGAGAAAGGCATCTCTCATTTTTTTAAGGTGAAGTCCTACAAAAATTTTTACCTTGAATCAATAGAATGCATTTTACCTCTATCTAGCTAGATATATATCTAAGTATTAACCTTATGTTTAGTCATTTTACATGATACTTTAACAATTTTGACACCAACATACCTGGTATAGACAAATCACCATTTCTATAGGTAAAAAGAAGTGTTATATTTGGAGTGCAAAGATAGAAGAGGGTTACTAGACAGTGTGTTTTCCTACAATGCTTGTGGTAAGTTCATTTTGTGTGTCTTCATTAAGCCTCCATATTAAGCTTCCTAAAGTTTGGTATTTTCATTAGATAAAGTGTATGTATGTCCTCCTCTGGTCTGAAGTGTGAGTAAATGAGTAGATAAAACTTTTTTGGTGCATTACCGTATTAGTCTAGGTTCTATTTTCAGTAATCCTTCTCTCTTTTCAACCCCCCCTTCTTTTTTATATATTAGAAATAGTACTATAATAATTTAGAGATGCATCCCTTATCTAGAGATTCTACCCTTAGTTTTTCTAGACCCACGGGCAAGAGATGAGTCTCCATTATGCCATGTGGAGGATAGAGGCACAACCTTTTGTCAAGGGTGCATTCCACAGCATCAATAATTTTTGGCACACCTGGTGGGACTAGTTTTTATCCAAAGAGTTGAAAAATTTAAGTGTGTTATTAAACCAACTATCCTTTGGAGGCTTTTCATCAACACCAATGGTGACTCTGAGTTGAATTAGCTGGTTAAGTAGTCCTGGTGCCATTAAGAAATCACATTTTTGGTATGTATAATTCCATTGCTTAGTAGCATGGACCTTGTTTTCCTTCATATAACTTTGATCAAGATTAGGTTCTTCATGGCATCACCTCAAGTAGCTCTCCTTATTACCCTTCAATAGTAAGAGAAGTAACACTAGAATTTGAGAAGCAAGTGATAGAGATAGATAGATTGGATGAGTAGTATAGATATCAGTAAGAGCTTCTATACAAAGAGGAGTGTTTGTTCAGGCAAACTCAAGCCTTGCAATCCATGAAGGAGGAGGTATAAAAATGGAAGATTCCATTCATTCAAAGCAATCAGCCTTGTGTGCCTTATCCCATTCCAAAGCATCCCCTTCCTATTCTAAATAAATCCCCCTCTTGTGCACCAAATCCTTTCTACCAGATATCACTTGCTCACTCTAGCTCATCTAATGCAGTAACCACTCCTATTATTAATCCCTTACACCTAGCTTTCCAACATCAAAGGTAATTAGAGAAACCTCTCATGGATACTAACCTTCTCAATTATTTAGAATGTGGACCCTCTTTTGATGGGAATCACCCTATATCTTTTGGAAAGTAACACATTTCTCTTGAAGCAATTCTTCCTACACATGAGAAGATCCTTCCCAGTCTCCCTCAACCTCCTGAAATCTTTCAACATAGGAGTGCCTATCATGAACCAACTTAGGACCTTGAAGAGGATAAATTTGCTGCCTATTCACAAGGGAAAAGTTATAATCCTAAGGTCATGAGTTGAAAGCAAACAATGGAATCAATCGGTAGGAAAAAAGAGAAGGAGAGGCCTATTCATTTTGATATAAGCCTTAAAGAAGATGAAGCTACTCCTGTTCATCATGATGATGCTTGTGAACTCTAAGAAAGACTATTTAAATAGAATATATCCAAGCAAATTTTAGAATTGGAGTCCAGAATGAGGTTCCTTAACCAAAGTGTGATGGATGGTTCAAGCCAAGCAGAAGATCCTACATCTAAACACACCCCATATACACTCCTCAAAGAGAGATATCAGTCCACATCTGATATAGATAAAGTGCTAGCCAAATTGAAGGAAAATAATCATTTGATTATAGCTCAAGGACTACCTCCTCTTCCACATGAGTTTAACCATCAGCCTTCCACTTCATCCCTTCTCAAGGAAGAACCTATTTTACAGGAGGCAAGTGAAGAAGAGAGGATCCAATTTATAGCTGATCAAGAAGCTCTCATGGATGATAATGAGGAATAAATCATCAGGGATGCTCCTTATGAAGACATCATCAACAATGGAGAAGACACTTGTCATGCATACATGTAGATGTTCCAGCAATATGAAGAAGAGGTTGACAAAATTTATCTATCAATAATGGATGTTGGGGAAAGTAAGCATGGTGAGCTCTCCCCTCCCTTGTTTGATGAAATTCTTTGTTGCTTTGATGAGGAATACGACCATGCCATGGAACCCAAGTTGGAGGAGAATTAAGAGGATGCCTTTGAACAACTAGAGACTCTATTTTTTGAGTAAGAAAAGGAGAGGCCTACCCATCTTGAGGAAAGCTTTGAAGAAGAGAGCCTTGAACAAATTGTTAACCATTTTGGTCCTACAGGCCAAAATGGGTCTCCTTTCTTTCCTTTCTATTCTAAGCCATCAATCTTGGATTTATTCCCCTTATTGTTGATTTTTCATTTCCCTTTGGAGTAGACCTATTCTGTAAAGGGCCAAGTGACTTGAGCTTTGTAGATGTTTCAGATTGATCTAGAGGTTTTCTCGCTTTGGGAAATTGATTTGGACAAGCATTTTGGTGAAGGAACGGGCCAATTTCAAGGGATATAAGTATTTTGGTAGGCTTCAAAGGATAAATTTCCTTTGCAAAGGGTAGGAAGGTGCCAAATGGGACTGTTCAAGTAGGTTCTGAGGGGTAGTTTTGACCCAAGTGCCCTTATGGAAGGTAGTAAACACCTTCAGGAAAGTGAACAAGGAAGAAAAGGGGTAGGGTTTTCCTTCAAAAAAATCTAAGGCAAAAGATGAAGAATTCCTTCAGACTTTTGTCTAAATGAAATTCATAAGGAAAAGATGCAAAAGATTTCTTCAGACTTTTTGTCCAAAGAAAATCTGTGAGAAGTAAGGATGAATTCCTTTAAACAAAATGCCTGAAGGAATTCCTTCAGACATTTTGTCTAAAGAAATTCATAAAGAAAGGAGCCAAATATAAGATTAACCTTCAAAAGAAATCTATGACAAAATGGCAAAGGCAAATTCCTTCGGGTAAAAAGTTCGAAGGAATTCCTTCAAACATTTTGTCTGAAGAAATTTTTCTAAAGGAAAATCTTCACTGAAAGAAACAAGTGACAAAACATGAAGGGAAAATTTACTTCAGCCAAAAAGTCCAAAGGAAATCCTTCAAACATTTTGTCCGAAGGAATTGAGAAGCCAAGGCAGCCCGAAGGGCAATTGCCCTTGTAGGGGACTCCTTCAGACTTTTTGTTTGAAGGAAATAAGAAGCCAAGGTAGCCTGAAGGAGCTTGAAGGGAAATTACCCTTATGGGGGACTCTCAGTTGCCAAAAGGGGGACCTTTCTCCAATCCCCAAAGGGACACCTTCCCTTTGAGAGGGTTCAATGATAAAAGCCCAAACAAAGGAAAAGAAAGGGGAGATATCCTTTGGAAAAAAGTCTGAAGGAAGACTTCAAAAAGTGAAGCCAAAGGAAAGAAAGTTGAAGAAAAGTGAAGCTGAAGGAATTAATAAAGGGGTGATGAGCCTGCAAATGTCAAATTCAAGATGATGGAATAGTTGTTGGCTTTCAAATGGTGATGGATGTGTGAATGTCAACTTTGTGGCAATGAAATAACCATTGATATTCAAATAATCTAGCATGAATTTGAAGGAATTCAAAGGGCTTAAGGCCAAAAGGAAGAGACCATTGAGAAAGGAGCCCGAGGAGCCAAACACAGATATGGACAAAATAGCCAAGTGGAAAAAGGGAAGTGTTAACAGAAGAGTTATTATAGTGGTTGGAACAGTCCTTATGAAATGGTCATCAAGGTGCACAAATAGTGAATGGCATGGGCTATTTTTCCTCATTTTGTACTGATGAGCAGACAACCACATGAATGTCTTTAAGAATTGGTCTTGTTAGCAGACAAAGGGGCGTGGCCCATGCTTTCACAATAATGTTTGATAAAACTTTAAATGCCAAAGTCAAGACTGACAATTGACACATCTTCTTTTAGTGACTTCCTCTTCCCAATGTTTTCAATGCAATATGGGCCACTTGTAAAAAAGGTTTCCAGTGCTTCCTCTTTCTCTATATAAATTGTAAACTCTCATTTTAGAAATGCTTCTCTCATTTTTTTAAGGTGAAGCCCTATGAAAATTTTCACCTTGAATCAATAGAATGCATTTTACCTCTATTTGGCTAGATATATCTCTGAGTGTGTCTGAGTATTAACCTTGTGTTCAGTCATTTTGTATGATGCTTCACAAGGTCGACACCAACATACCTAGTATATATAAATCACCATTTCTAAAGGTAACAAGAAGTGCTATATTTGGAGTGCAGAGACAAATGAGGGTTACCAAATAGTGTGTTTTCCTACAATGCCTGTGGTAAATTCATTTTCTATGTGTCTTCATTAAGCCTCCCTGTTAAGCTTCATAAATTCTAGTCTTTTCATCAGATAAAGTGTATGTATGTCCTCTTTTGGTCTAAAGTGTGAGTAAATGAGTAGATCAAACTTTTTTGGTGCATCACCATATTAGTCTAGGTTCTTTTTTCAATAATCCTTCTCTCTTTTCAACCCCCCTTTTTATATATCAGCAATAGTACTGGAATAACTCAGAGATGCATCAAAGGGAGTTATCCCTTATCTAGAGATTCTCCGCTCAGTTTTGCTAGACCCATAGGTAAGAGAGGAGTCTCCATTGTGCCATGTGGAGGACACAGGCTCAGTGTTCTATCAAGGGTGAATTCCATAGCATCAAAAGATTCCTCTTTGGTTTCTTCCCTAGATTCTTCCTTGATTACACCTCTAGTTTCTTCTTTGGAATCATCTCTAACATCCCCCTTAGTTTCCACCATAGACATATCTTTATATGGCACCCAAGATACACTCCCTTATTCTTCCTATATCATGTCACAATATATGATTGAAATAAATGACATTTATTTTACACATCTTGTGATGTTTATCCTACTTCATCTACATTTTTTAATTCACATGATGTTACCCTTGCACCAAAATGTAATAATATTATCATAGAATCACCACATGATGATAATGTATCTCTTTATAGTGTTTATTTAAATTCTATTAATTAACAAGAATCAAATAACTCATGTATAATCAATGGATATCTTAATCTAAAGGAATATCCTATCCATCACTCTCCCACACCTCCTATTGGTGGTGTTTATATTCAATCAAATATACCTAAGGATTGTTCTTTGAATAACTTAAAGATCAAATAAGTCTTATGAAAAATTTAATACAATAATTTCAAAATAATAATAATTATTTGATTTCAAAGATCATATCTCTCTAACATGATAAAATTTTTATTAATAATGCAAAATATGTTTGTGTTAATCATGTCTCTACATCTTCCTCTAGATATCATGTGTATCATAAGCAACATACATATATAATTAATGATTAAAAAAGTATTCAAAAGGCTAATAATATTTGAAGTGAGATTATAATATAAATGATTCAAAACAAGTTATTTACATTAACTTCTATGACTCCTCTAAAATATCAAAATACTATTATGCATATCATACATTCCATGGACATCATATAGATAATTTTTGGGCTTTAAAGAACAAAATTTAAAGTTTCATTACCAGTGGTGATCCTATAAAATATAAATCTATTTTTTTAATTTGCTCATTTGCATCTCCTAAAATACAAGTACAAAATAACACAAATATCAAATGTTGTTACCAAAATATAATTCAAAATAAGAAAATATCTAAAATGAAAACTTAGAAGAAGAATTTTTTCAATAAAAAATTCAAGATACACAAGAAATCTTCTTTTCCAAAAGTTTTTTCATGAAGAAAAATCCAAATATAAACAATCCAAAAAAGTCTACTGATACAAAATGGTTGCTAAGGAATCAAGCATCATCTCTTTTTCACTCATAAAATATAAATATATGGCAACATTTATTCCTACCTCTTCCATTAAAAAATATAAAGTAAAAATACAAATTACTTATCTTCCTAATAACAGCTAATTATACATATCATTCTATATTTCAAGATAAGATTCAAGCTCTTAATAATGATACACATATTAAAAAAATTAACTTAAATCTATAGTGAGATGAAGTCCTCATACACAAATACAAAATATAAACAAAATGGATTTGAGGCACCACCTAAGAAGTTAACTTTATTCTATGATAATTATTACATTGATGATTATGATCCTCATCATACAAAAAATTAGTATGATTCTAATTATTTATTGGCATATATATATGGCACTTCTTCTTCACATGAATTATTTCATTCACATCATGCAATTGAGCATACATATGCTCATTCTCCTCCATATCCATTTAGACATCCCCTTGATGAGATCTTTGTCTTGTAGTAGCCATTAATTCTACATATCTCCTTTTTTATTTACTTTGATACTTATTCTTCTACATCTTATATTAAAAATATTCTAACACTTGTCTATATTTTTCATTTTGGGGAGCTTTCTCTTCTATCTCTTTCAACAAAATTTGAACAATCAAAGGAACTTATCTTACTAGGATTTTAATGCACATGATTTATGGAAACTTGTTTTCTTATTATTTCACACATATACATGTTATAACACTCAATTTTTACTTTCATGATCACATCTATCTACTTTTACATGAATCCACATGAGCATGCTTTCCATATATGCTACATTACATATAGTTTTACATTAGGGGAACCTTGTTTTCCTTCCATCTTATCATGGTTTAATTAACACCTTATTAAGGGTAGTTTGAATCTCCACCTCCTTCTTCCATTTTCAAAACCTTGATGATCACCTTTTTTTTAGAGCTTTTAAAGCTTCTTATTATGCATATCTTACTTTTAAAATATGGAAAAATATGAAAGAATTCATATATTATAAAAAATAAAATAATAATATATTTTAAAAACTATAAAACTAAGACTATAATCATATTTTCATATTATTGGATTACATATTTTCATATGAAAATTATCTTTATGTTTAGTACACAACATTATTCATTACCTTTTCAATACCCAAATGATTCTTAAAAGGTATCTAAATGTGAAACAAGACATATTTCTACATAACTAGGGAGAAATAATACACAAAAAATGTTGTACTAATTATAAATTAATGTATATAATAAATTAGGAAAAAATTGCCCCTATTAGACAATAATTCATTGCACATGTGCCCTATATTATTATCCTATCCCTATGAATTTTACATCTCTATTTCTAAGTGCAAAATAGTCACATGAACCTCTTATATAGTTTTTAATCATAGATCAAAATGCATATTCAAATATCAATAGAATTTCAAGCTTCAAACATACTTTTACATGGTTTCGATGTTGAGCTAACCTTTTACCCAATAACCTTGCTCATTTGGGAGCATATCATCACTCTATATGATCACTTTTATAGTTTTTATTTATCCACAATATCTTTTCCATTTGACTCTAGTAAAAACAAATGTCTTTTTATTCATTCATACTTTACATATGTCATGATGAAATATGTTATTTGTTAACATGAACATAGATAAATATGATCAAATTATACCAATTTCATTATCTCTATGATTGCTTCATTACATGACATGACTCAACTTGTTTACTTATTGTATGTGGCCCTTAGCCTTATGTATATTCAACATAAAAACTCTTAATTGTATGTAATAATCATGATATGTTCATGTGGCCCTTGGCCTTCTATATTTGTATAAAATTTGCATGTCCCTTGTATTCAACCTTTGTGCCTAATGTGTGATATTTATGAAAATTTTATAACTATATGTGACATCGTACATGTCCCTTGTATGTGTCCTTTAGGACTTCTTGTCTGACATTGTTTGACTTTGATTATATGTTTATTAATTTTTACTATGGTTCCATGATTCTTATAATGCACTATTATTTATCTATTACATACATATATGGTGCCATGATACATATCATGCACATAATATTTATGTGCTTCAATGTTTTATATATTTAATATTATGCTTAAAACAAATATTCAATGATTGTAATTTATTCCCATGCTTTTTACACTATTTTAGTGATATATTCAAATTACATGATGCAATGCAATATACAAGCTTTCTGTATGCTTCAATGTTTCATCTCTAATATTACAATATAATCCAAATATGCAAAATACTATTTCATGATTATGTTTGTCATAAATTATCTCACTTTTTATTTTGAAACAAGTGATTTTTAGACAATTTACCTCATCTAAAAAGAGTGTTCATCATAATTGGCTTGTATCTAAGATTTCAAATGTAATACATTTCACATTTAATAGTTTACAATATGCAAAAATCATAATTTTTTAAATTATGGGGGCATTCAGCTTCTTATGTACACCACTCATAGCTACTTTATCACATATACACTTGTGAAAAGACATTTAATATATATATATATATATTAAAGATCAGATTGAGACTTTTAAAAATATAGTGGCATGATATGCATTCATGTCTAATCTAATACTCTACAAATTTTAGACATCTCTTTTTCTACTTTTAAAGTTTAAATAATTTATATTTCAAATATATATCCACATTTAGTGGTGTGATTCATCTTTTTCAATTGGACCAGTTTTAATCTTAGTGATGCTCCACATCTTGGTTTCACTTTAAATATCCATGTACTAGTTCCCACCTCTTATTTTCAATTCAGCAAGTGAGCAACATTTTAGTTTAGTGACACTTTAAAACATCTTGGTTTCACTTTAGAAAACCACTTTTTTGGATCCCATATCTTAAATAATTATAGAGTACTTGATGATAGTTTGAGCACATAATATTACCAACTCAAGCATCTTCACTAATTTTTAAAATTGAAGCTTGATTACTCTCAATTCACCACATGTTCAGCACTTCTCTGCATGCCTCAACAATGGGGAATACACATTTCCATGAAAAATATAAACCATGTATACACATAGGTTTTATATTTCCTTTGTTTTATTAATTTTATGCACCACTATAATGCTTGGAAATGGTTTCTTTGACACCTTTACCTTGTTTGGCCAATTCACCATTATGATAACATGCAATCTCTAAGAAAGCCTTCAAAGTATTGTGATTTGAAAAACCCTCCAAAATTTCCTATTTTATCCCTATTCAGCATAAAATTTATTGTAAATCTTGTTTCGTAAGACTTTATTCCTTTTGTACAAGTGCACACTAGGAAAATAGGGGCACAATGTGCACTTATCTAGTAGTGTATGCTTTTCCCCCACACTATAACGATCATATTTTTGAAGTGGTAAACTTTTTAATGGCTCTCCCACACTTTTCATAAGGTTGTCTAACAAAAAAATGCAAATATATATCTATAAAATCACATCTAAGGCCTCTCAAATAGATCATCTAGAAATCTAATTTTAGAATAATTTTACATTGAGAAAAGGAACATTATTCTTTCTATATTAAGTTTTGATACTTTCTTAAAATCATAGGCCAAGTTTAATAGTGATTTATTTCAAGTCAAGGGCATTTATTTTAAATAATTCTAATCAAAATTCTAGTTGCATTCATCACATTTATATACACTTCCCTAAATGGATAGGTACATCGACTTGAGGCCATTTGGGATATGTAGGTAACACTTAGTCAACAAAGGGTTTTTTATGGATAGTTCAGCCATTCCCACTTCCCCCATTTTCACCCTTTTGTATTTAATCTTCTTTTGTGTGCTTGTTCAAGACTTAATTTTATAGGTATTCCACACATCTATTCGACCCCCACATAGAATCAGGAAACTCTTGGAGGTGACCACATATGATCTAATTAATAAATTATTTATTCATTTAACTTGGACAACATAGAAAGAACAAAATATATGGGCATGTCTTCCTAGTATTCTCATGTCCCCTTACCTTTTAAAATTAAAATTTTAGTCATGACACAATCTTATGTTCAATTTGATCAATTCTAAATCAGTGAATACTCTATATATTTTACAAATCAATTAGTACTAAGCTAAGTAAACATTTTCCCTTTGTAATTCATTGTTTATAACATACTTGAAGTTTTATACTTTAGTGTATTTTATTTTACATTGTTTTATATTAGTTTCACTAGTTTATTTTTTTTTAATTGATTGATTCCAATTAAAAATATAACAAACATAATCATTATGTTCCTTAGGAAATGTCTCTTATTTTTAATAAATCTCAACCACTCTAATAACATGTATAGTATCTAATCCTTCTTGAATATATAGGTATATGGTGTAATTCCCTAATCCTCATGGGTAAAAATTGAGTGTAATAAGTTTATCCTTTTATATGAAACTAATGATCTTAGTTGTAAGCATGTTTAAGATGGATGGTATTGTTATAAGTTTTTCCTCACCCATTTTCTCCATTTTTAGTATCCCCCTTTCCTCATTTTTCACTTTGTGAGACTTTAGGACTCTTAGTACTAAATTTCAAGACACATGTCATGGTAATGATGGGCTCCTTGTATTTGGTTGGTGGAGGGGGATTCACTAAAATATTTATAAGTAAATGATATTCAATGTGAATCTATGGTATTTTCTTAAGGTTTTCTTGATGAACATCAAATATATTTAAATCTCATTTGGAAATAAATACCTTTCCTAAATGTAAGAATATAATTTCTTGTATAAGGTTAAAATAATTTCTTTCATCCTGTAGATCCAAGGTATTACTATGATAATTTTATAGTTAGTGTGATTTTATATGACATAAAATTTGATAATAAAAAATTTAGGACCCAAAGTGATAAGTAGAAAAATGTTCCCAATCAAAATAAGACTTGAGGTTATCATAACCTTACGTGGTGTTTCTAGTCATAGAGTGGTTAGTTTCTCCATAGTTAAGCTATTAGAGAAATGATAAGGGGAATACATTGATAGTAGACTCATCAACAATCATTTATATCTTGAAATAGTTATTGTAAATCCAAACTTGTAATTACAAGGCTAGATCTCTTCTCATTTCCATCTCAAAATCTAGTGGGAGGCATATATGATCAAAGAAGTAGCCAACATCCCTTGAATCTTGCCTGGATTGAAACATGTATAAGTTTATATTTTTTATTTAGACTTGTGGAGGAGTATGACACTATCCAAATTACCTAATCCTAAGGCATCATGTAATGCCAAATGATGGATGAAAGAGTTCTTGAGGAGGTTCATGAATGAGATGTGGGAGAAAGTATTCATAAGGTTAAAAACAAGGTCATAATTTCCGATGGGTTTAGAGCTATTTTGAATGTTAGTATTAAAAATATTCATAATATGGGGATTATGTGGATGATACTCCATTATATGATTGATGATGTTTACATCCTCATATATTTATATCTCAATGCCACATATCATTATAGTCTTTCCATTAGATCCTATTTGGGGAGCCACCTTGATATTTTTGGTGTAGAGGTGGAAGCTTCAACATCATGAGTTATAGTTAGTATGGATTGGTTGATATGGTTTTTGTGTTGTTTATTTTGAATATTGCATTATTTATTATTGGAAAACAAGTTTTTGAAAATGTGCAAGTTGGTTTTTTGAGGTACCAATGGACCTATTGGAGAGAGTTAGGGATTTGAATTTCCTAAAGAAAATGTCTACAAATATGTGTTGTTGGTATTTATAAATAAATTGGATAAACTTGGTGTAATCCATACATTTTCAAGTATACTAACCAAAAACCTTATGAAAAAATAATACATGGTGTTATTGTAATCCCTTGGCATTTGGGTTTGATTTTTTTGGCTAAATTTTTATTGTTTTTTGTTTTTATATAAATTAGAATTGAGGATTTTGATTTCAATCATTTTTTTGTGTTTGTTTTAAAATTGATTATGATATTTATTATCACAAAATTGGGGATAGTTGAAATCTATTCTATGAACTATAAGCAGAGGGTTTTTGTTATATTTTTCATTGCTTGGTTTTGGTTATTGTTTACAACATTTTTATGTTTAGTTTGTTTTTTAATACCAAATGTGGTGGCTTTATAGTTTTAGTTCATTAGCTTAGGCCCTATTTATTGGATTTATCCTAATTAGTTATTTGTTAACCCCCACTATTTTAGATCGAGGTGATAATTTTTCCCTGATATCCATAGGTCATATGCCCACTATCTATGGTTGCTTGATCTATATCAAGTATTTTTTATAGTGATTGTTTATAAAACCTATAGGTAAACTTTTAGACATCTTCCCTTATTTAATTTTTAAGAGAGTATAATAATATATCATATAAACCTATTTGATCCATGTGAGGAGAAATATAAGAGGAATAAACTACTTTATTCCACCTTTCAATAAAGTGGATAGTAGACACATTATATTGTTGATGTTTAATAAATTGTATATACTAGTTCAAATCAATTTTTTCATGTCAAATGCTTGCAAAATTTTAGCTTGAGTTAGTGGAAGTAATGGATGGAATCCTTGGGGAGGTGGTAATACTAGTCCTTCAAGATTATTTATAAATATCTTAGTAAGTACCCTAGCTCAAGATATAATATCTATGATGGTGGTGAAATATGCCTTACATGTGCATTAGGATATCCCCCCACTCCTGCCTATATTTTGGAAGTTTAAAAAAGGGACTTGGTAGAAATATCCCTAAAATGTTGTGATTGAAATATTCCTTTAGGTATTCTAAATAAGATCCCATGATTCTAAAATCCACCAAAGTTGTGTTAGAATAGTCTTAGAGGAGATGAGTTAGATCAAAAGTAATTAAAATATTGCTAAATGTGAAGAATAGTATGCCAAAACTTAATTATCCATTTGAGTAGATTTAAAGAACATGTGGTATTATGGTGGTATATATTTTTAAGGGGGTATTATAGTTGATGCATATGAGGGTGGAACATACATGGGTGCATGATGTCCAGAAGGTAGTTAAGAGGAGTTGTGGGTAGTGGTTGTTTGCTCACCACATTGTTTGGAGGATGAAAGAAAGAATACTTTATGTAAACTTGGTTAAGAGATTACTATGATGGGGACATGTTTTATTTCATTTTATTATGTACTTGTATGCTCTAAATTTTTATAGGGTGAAATATTTTTGACCTGAGAAGTCCAATTATGATTCAGTGACTTTATAATAATGATCAAATAGGAATTATCTAACACCCCTCCCCCCTTTGCTTCCCTCACCATATTATAGGTCCCTAAAAATCCCCTTTTGTTAGCCCTTGTATCTCTCCTCAACTCATTTTTTAAATCTCTCATTGGTGTTGAAACCAACCTATTAGGTGACAAAATCACCTTATGGGGTTACAAAATCACCCCATACATGTCAGGTTTGTCAGGGAAGTTGTGTAAACCAAATTAATGAACCCATCACATAAGGGTGGTTATGTTTTAAATTTAAGGTAGTTTTGTAAATATATAGGGTAGTTTTATCCCCAAAAGTGGAAGTTATGTAAATACCCCTACAAATAGGGTTTTATCTATCATGGGTATCTCAGCTTTTAATTTTAGCTTCAAGGTCTCATTCCTTGATGCATTTTGCACACTTATTGTCACATTTCTTTCTTTTTACACCTTAAGTTCACCTCCAATCAAACCTAGTGCACTCCTTATATTTCCAATCATTTTGAGTCCCTCATAAGTTTAACTCTTTCATGTAATCTATATTGCTATTCTATAAGTAAGCCAATTTTGACTTGATTTTGGATCTAAAATTTGCATTATATCATAATATTTTTTAATCTTTTATAGCCACAACATGCTATAATTAAATTTTAATTATGATTTTATAGATTTCATGTTTGACTACATAGTTATAGATAAGGATAGCCATTTTTATTGCAACCTAATCTTTGTAAATAGTGTCTTTAACCAACCACAATCAGATGTTCTCCATTTGGAGCCATGTTTATCTTTTTATTTCCCATTTTTGATAGTGATTTTTTCATCCTCCTTGTTAGATATTTCCATAAATTTTCATTTGGGTAAAGGATTGAGCACATTGGGTGCCAAAATATAACAAATCTTTTTCTTTCAATTGGTCTACATTAGTTCAAGTTTAGATGTTATTATCTTATATTTTATTTATTTTATTCAGTAGATTATATTAAACTATCATTCTTTATTTTATTATCTTAAATATTCCATTTAAATGATCATTTTTTAGTTTTGAAATAAGTTTTTAACTCTCAAACAAGCAATTAGTGATTAAAAAACTAGAAAAATATAGGTAAACAATAGATGCATTGTGATTATGATTTTCATTATTTAGATCAATTGAGAATGTTATTTTAATTCATTTAATAAGATAAATAAGAATATAAATAATTCCTTTTTATCAATGTTTGATATACACTCATGAAACTATAGGATCACATGTACACACCATTACCACAAATAAGTCATCATTCCTACACAATAACTAGACAAATACTTATGAACAATAAAGTATCCTCATTATTATCTCATGAACAAAATACATTTTTTATCATTTTTGATCCACCATTAAGGATAAGTAAAAAGAGTGCCTAATAAATAGGCTATTTAATTTGTTTCATAACAACCATTTGGTTTTTGTGATCAACTGATATATAGAGAATTATTCAAACATGTGCACAACAAAAATTTATTCTTAAACACAGAAAAATCCAAAAACTATAACAAAAATCCAAATCAATATTAATTCAATGAATGAGTGTGAATTATCCATCCATCGCCCTTCATTAATGATGTAGGGGCGTCAAATAAGTGCATGAAATCAAATATGTTTTCATCATTTTTGGCTTTGTTTTAGTGTTAGAAGGTACTTAGGTGTCTTTATGTTAACTGTTCTTGGCTTGGAAAATTTTCCTACCAAAACACCATTTTAAATATTTGCATTTGTGTAAGTGTAATTAGGAGTATTTTGAGAAATATGAATTCATGTCATGTCGCCAAAAGTTTTTATAGAGTATTAAAGGGTTCTAGGTATGTTAGGAAGATGATTTTTGTATATATAATTAATAAGGTGGTATAGAACAAGGAGTAATTTGTGTTAATCCATTTTATAAGGTAGTTACCAAGAGGGAAGTAGTTACAAGAAAGTAGTTTATTGTTTTGTAACAATTTTTGGTTTTCATATAGAGTTAGTCTTTCGTAGAAGAAAAAAAAGTTAGTAGGAGTTTTTTGAGAGAATAAGTATAAAGGCAGGACAATGGAGGAAAGTCAATGTAAAATCTTACACTTTTTCTATAATTATAGAAATATTTAAATAGAGAAGAAACTAATCAATATGAAATGTATATGCTTGAACCCATGCATTATTATTGTTTGTGTATACCATATAATGTGGGAAAGATATCTTAACCTATGACTCAAGGTTTTTGTTTTTCTAATGCAAGTTAAAAGATGGGTGATGATAGGATTGTGTTCAAAGAGTTTTAAGTGTTTTGTGTGGTTTGTATGTAGAGAGACTGAGATGGAAAGTTTCTAATAAAATTTTATGGTTTTATAATCTTGGTTTCCTATTGTTGAAAATGGGTTATCCACCTACATAAACACTATGCTATGTATTACTACATTGACAGTTAATGTAAAGGAAGAATTTGGTAAGTTTTAAGATTTTAAGCAATTAATAAATGGAAAAGAGTGTTTGAAGGAGTTTTATGGTGATGGAAATATCCCATAAATGTGAAATTAGATATCTAAAATTATTTAAAATTCAAATAAGGTCTTGAAACCACAAATCCTATGGAACCCTATTGAAGAAACCAATATTTTGAGTAAGGGAAGAGTTAGAGAGGTTTACAGGTTGTGGATAGATAATTTATTGGTTAGTATGATGAGAAGGTGATAATGAAGTCCATAAATAAGGTTTTTAAACCATGAAAATGTATTATCAGACACCAGGTAGGTAAGTATGAATGTAAACCTTGTTGTAGGTGAACATAAGCAGGACTGTGTCAATGAAACAAGTGAAAGTTTAAATAACAAAGGACTTGAGGTGTTCTATAGCCTAAATATGATGGTGAAAGATATCTTGGAGTAATTAAAACCTTGGAATCACTCTTTAATACATTGGTAAGTATAAATACTCACAAAAACCTTCACTATTTAGATATAGGCAAACTGTGTTCTTAAAAGTACTATAAAAATCTTCATTTTAGGATGTTGGAGAATCTCTCAAAGGGATTTTAAGTTTTTAAAAGGTGGAAATAAAATTTAAAAAAAAAATTCAATTCATAAAAGGTCATGATAGTATTTCAAGAAAAAATAAACCATTTTAAAGCCCTCTTAGGCCTACGTAAGACACAAGAAACCCCAGAATAGGGCATGAAGCTTTAAAATTGACTTTAGAGAAAACTAACTAATGAAAATGGTCCAAAATTGGTAGTTTATTATTATTTGATAATAATAAATATATTTTAATTGTTTTAATAAGGCACATCATCCATATAGAGTGTTGTAGGTGACTAAGTTAATAAGTAAGGGTACATATACCTAAAGAGCTAGAGTAAAAGAATAAAAGTCTAGTAAGAAGCCAAGCCAAGGGAGTTGGCTAATGAAATTTGGTGGAGAGTTGAATAAAAATAGAGGGTATTAGAAAATTATTTAAATTTTCCAAGGTGAGGTGGAATTTTTTTGTAAAAGCAATCATGACAAAAAAAAGGCTTCTACAAATGCTTATCAAGATTCAAGAAGTTGTGAACAAGGTAGAAAATGAATTAAGGGTGAATGTAAGGTGGATAAAGTGAATAAAAAGAATATTTTAAGAATGATAAAGATTGAAAAAAACCTAAAAGGATCACAGAATAGATTTTTCATGTGAAACCAAGGTGCCCATTGGAACAAGGCTAAGAAGAGTGAGATTGAGAAAGATTAACAAGCTAAGTAAGATATAATTGATGAGGGTGAAGGGTTATTGAGATGAGTGAATGTTTAAAATATAATGGGTGAGTTAAAGTAATTAGAAGAGTCTAAGGTAGATTGAATGGATTAACCAAAGGATATTAGTGTATAAGTAGATGGAGGAGAGTAATTAAAGGTCTAGTGAAAACCAAGATGATTAAGAAGGGTTGTTTGTTTGAGTTTATACTCTGCAAGTGTGAGATTAACAAGGTAGAGATGTTGGATAACTCTACCTCATTTTTTATCATAATAGCCAAGATTCATTATAAAAATAAAGGATAGTATCTAGTAAATAAAGTACATGTTATGTTTTGTTTTTAATTGATGTTTTTGATTTGTTCATGTAAGGTGATAAGTTGTGAATGAAAAAATAGAGATGGTAGTAGACCTAATCCATTAAAGTCTTAATAGAAAGAGTGATAGATATGTTAATAAATCTCAAAGAGGAACTCATATGTGATCTGAGGAAAGAAAGTGTCCTAGTGAAAGGACAAGAGTGAATGACCTAGTTGAGGTCATAGTGCATGAGATAGACCCAATGAGAGGTCAAGATGTGGGAAGTGAGTGAAGGCTTGTCAAAGAGAGTTATAAGTCCAAATGAGGCCAAAGAATTATTATAAATCTTCAAGGAGATGAGGAAAGAGAGATAAAACAATAAATAGGGTATAGTTGATGAGAGAAGCTACCACAAGAAGAAAATGGTCCAAGATAACACCAAAAAGAGAGTAGAGATGGAGGGAGAGATGGATGAAATGAGGCAATAAATGGATAAGTTATTCATCATGATAGATTAGGTAAGAGAATCAGGAAGCTCATACTATGGATGGGTGATGAGAAAGAATCCACTCAAGTGGTCAATCAAACAAAAAATGAATAAAATAAGAATGCAAGTCAAGGAAGAGGAAAATAAGAAAAATATATTACTTTTCAAGAAAATCAAATGGGAGATAAAGAGGTATAGAAAGAGAGAGCAACACAGTGAAAAAGTGGATGAGTAGCATATTGAAGAGGAGGTAATGAATTTGAGTAAGTATACGGAAGATACTTGCATCCAACCTGATGATAGAGAAGATAAATAAGAAAGAGATCAACATAGGAGCCTCATTGAAGGCTTGGAAGATGAGATGTAAATTATTGAACAAGGTAATCAATCTAATTACAAATTTACATATAAGATCCAAGAAAAACTAGAGGTAGAATTGGCTGAAATAGAAAAGGAGTTGCAAGGTGATTGAAGAGGAAGAATAGGTTACAAAAGTTGAGAAGCATGCAATGGAGGGCCAAGAACATGAAAAGAGATAAATGTTGATAAAAGTAGAGTAAGAGATTGAAGAAAGTAAGCAAGGTACTGTTTTTGTATTTGTTGTAGGTATCAAGCTAAAAATTAAAGAAGATAAAAGTATAAGTGTTGAAATAGTGGTGTGGGGAATCTACAACCCATATACAAGAGGCAAAAAGTAAGGAATGAGTGTGTGAGATGATACAAGAAAGAAAAAGGGAAGAATAGTGTCTGATCAAGGCAAGCATAAGAACAAAGATGAGTAAAAAGAGCATGGTGGAATATTAGTAGTAAAAGAGGATGATCCAAGGAACTTAAATTGGAAAACATAGAAGAAAGAGTATGAAATAATTCATTAGAGTTTCATTTCTCCCTTCCCTGAGAGTATGATGCAGGGGCATAAAACAAGTGCATGCAATCAAATATTTTTTCATCATTCTTGACATTGTTTTGGTGTTATAGGTCTTGCATAGACCCAAGAAGGTGTTATAAGGTCATTAGATGTCTTTATGTTAAGTGTTATTGGCTTGGGAAAGTTTCCCACCAAAATACCTTTTCAAATATTTACATTTGTGTAAGCATAATTAGGAGTCTTTTAAGAAATATGAAGTCATGTCATGTTGTCAAAAAAATTTATAGAGTACTAAAGGTGTATAGGTGTGTTAGGAATATAATTTCCATATATATCATTAATAAGGTGGCACAAAACAAGGAGTAATTTGTGTTAAGCCATTTTAGAAGGTAGTTACCAAGAGGGAAGTAGTTACAAGAAAGTAGTTTCTTTTTTCATAATAGTTTTTGGATTTAATATAGAGTTAGTCTCTCATAGAATAAGAATAATTTAGTAGGATTTTTTGGAGAGAAGTACAGAGGTAGGACAATGGAGGAAAGTCAATGTAAAATCCTACACTCTATCTATAATGATAACACTATGTAAATAGAGAAGAAACTAATTAATATGACATGTTTTGAGATGTATATGCTTGATCCTATGCATTATTATTTTTTATTTATGCCATAGAATATGGGAAAGATATTTAAACTTGTGACTCAAGGTTTTTGTTTTTCTAAAGCAAGTTAAAAGATGGATGATGATAAGATTATGTGCAAAGAGTTCTGAGTGTTCTATGTGGTTTGTATGTAGAGAGATTGAGATGGAAATTTTATAATACACTTTTATGGTTTGATAAGCTTGGTTTCCTATTTTTTAAAATAATCAACCACTTGCATAAACACTATGCTATGTATTACTACATTACAATCATAGTAAAGGAAGAAACTAGTAAGTTTTATAGTTTTAAGCAATTATTGAATGGACAAGAGTGTTCAAATGAGTTTTATGGTGATGTAAAGATCCCATAAAGGTGAAAGGAAATATTTAAAACACTTTAAGATTCAAATAAGGTCTTGAAACTAGAGACCCTATAGAACCTTGTTGAGGAAACTAGTTTTCTGAGTAAACGAAGAGTTAGAGAGATTTATAGGTTGTGAATATATACTTTATTGGCTGGTGTGATGAGAAGGTGATAATGAAGGAAATAAATAAGGTTTTTTAACCATTAAAATGTCTTATCATATGTTAGGTAGGTAATTATGAATTTAAACCCTATTGTAGGTGAACACAAATAGGACTATGTCAATTAAAGAAGTGAAAGTTTGAATACCAAAGGAATTGAGGTGTTATATAGCCTAAAGATGATGGATAAATATATATTGGAGTAATTAAAACCTTGGAGGCACTATTTAATATATTTTTAAGTATAAATACTCACAAAAACCTACAATGTTTAGATATAGACATACTTTGTTCTTAAAATCACTATAAAAATCATGATTTGAGGGTGTTGGAGAATCTCTCGAAGGGATTTTAAGTTTTGAGAAGGTGGAAATAAAATTTACATACCTTTTTAAATTTTTAAAATGTCATGATATTCTTTCAATAATAAATAAACCATTTTAAATCCCTCTCAGGCCTGAGTAAGACATAGGAAGCCCTAGAATGGGGCAAGAAGCTTTAAAATTGACTTTAGAGAAAACTAATTGATGAAAATGGTACACAATTGGTAGTTTTTTATTATTTTACAAGAATAAATATATTATAATGGTTTTAAGGATATATGGAATCCATATAGAGTATTATAGGTGACTGAGTTAAAAAGTAGGGGTACATAGACCTAAAGGGCTAAAGTAAAAGAATAAGAGGCTAGTAAGAAGTCAAGTCAAGGGAGTTAGCTAATGAAATTTGATGGAGATTTAAATAAAAATACAAGTTATTTTAAAATAATTTAAATTTCCCAAGGTTAAGTGTAATTTTTTTGTATAAGCAATAAATGCCAAAAAAAGGCTACTACAAAATCCTATCAAGATTCAAGAAGTTATGAACAAGGTATAAAATGAATAAAGGGTAAATGTAAGGTGGATAAAGGGACTAAAAATAATATTTTGAGCATGATAAATATTGAAACAAATCTAAAAGGATCATATAACTAAGTTTTAGTGTGAAACCAAGGTACCCATTGGAACAAGGCTAAGACGAGTGAGATTGAGAAAGATTAACAAGTGAAGTAAGAGAAAATTGATAAGGGTGAAGGGTTATTGAGATGAGTGAATGTTTAGATGAGAATGGATGAGTTAAATGAATTATAGGAGTATAAGGTATATTTAATGGATTAACCAAAGGATTTTAGTGTATAAGTACATGGAGTAGAGTGAATAAAGGTTTAGTGAAAACCAAGAGGATTAAGAACTATTGTTTGTTTGAGTTTATACTTTGCAGATGTGAGATTGGAAAGTTAGAGATGTGGGAGAAATATACATAAATTAAGCACAAAATATGGAATGATAAAATATAAAATCAAAGAGATTGAGTGGATCCTGGCAACTGAGCCTAATCATGTACCCATGTACAAAATCATAATGAAGGACTAAGTGTCCTATGTTAACCAATTCATCTTAACAGAATACATGGATGTTGAATCACTATAATTACCAAGTAAAATAATAACTTGTAATTTATATGAGGCTCACTTAGTAAAAAACATTGATCACAAAATTGGGAAAAAAAGTCACCATGAATAAAATGTGTCACTACAAGCTACCCAAAAACTAGTAGAACCATAAAGAATATTGGAGAAGATGACTTATACTGCAAGGCATCCCTAAAATCATGAATGAAAATTTCAAAAAAATATTGTAATAGTTGAATTCAATGGAATTAATCCCATCAAACAAAAAATTCCCTCAATCAACTACCTAAAAAAGGAAAATGTTGTGCACCAAGGGCTAAGAAGGAGAACAACACCTAAATTAGTATGTGCACCCCCCCTCCCCCCACCATAATTAAGTGGGTGTAGTGACTAAAAAATTATATGAGTGGACCAATCCCACTACAAAAAATAAAAATGATGACATTAGGCTTCTCCAAACTAGTTATGCATCAAAAAGAGATCAAGATCCACAACAAATATGAAGGAGATTATCAACATCAAAGATATAAATACAATTCTCTCAATAATATGTCCCTAGTTGTGATGGGATATTAAACAAATGAAGAATAAAGTGTTTAATATGGAACATACACACATGAATAAAAAACTCCATGACTCTCAATGTGACTACAATAAAGGTCCCATAAAATAATATCACCAAGCAACATAATAAATTACACAATGCAATCAAATTGTAGTAAGCAATAACTTTGAAAAGAGAGATGTAGGATCCAAAAAAAATTTGACTAAAAAAGAAACCAAATAAACAAGGAACATAAATAGTTAAGAGGATCAATATGTAGTTGACGAATTTTAGTGGTAAAATAACCTCACCTATAGAGTCCTCTCAAATAATGTTATTGACACCGCTAAGAATAATCATAAATTCACCCCAAATAAACATGAATTGTGGATGAATATTCCTTCATATGAGTGGGTGAAAAGTCCACAATAGAAAAATGTGAGGTAACATCTAAAATAGTGTCAGATTGATCATGTATGACCATTATACTATCAAGTTTCTTATGCCTCAATGAAGGTGTAAAAGATGCCATATGTATTTCACTATCCTCATGAAGAGTGGAGTGAACAAAATATGGATATATATCAAAATATCCTAAGGAAAAATCTACATTTTAACCAATTCCATGCCCAAAAAAACATTAAATACATTGTATATGGTTACAAATACCCTGTAGATACTTAATATTGCCCACAAGTCTAATAGTGTAACCCATAGAATGAAGCATCAGGTTTTTTTTAGTATAAAATATTCATTAATTAAGGAATATTATATTTTATAAAATTTGAATTTGGAAATTTTTTGGGACAATTAAATAACATTGGGTCATCTAAATTTTTAGGGTTGTAACTTATATTTCTAGGTCAACTCACCTACCATTTACAACTAATTCCATAATTATGAGTATAACTAACCATGTACTCAAAGGAAATTCTACTTTGTTTCTCTAATATATATTATATAAATAATTTATTATTGCCACCTATATAATCTATAGAAAAACCACCCAAATATATTTTTTAGACTATTGAGATTCAACTACAAACTATAGAGGTCTATCTACAACCTGTGAACTCCTATCTATATTTGACAAATACCAAGATATATATATATATATATATATATATATATATATATATATATATATATATATGCCCAACTACTTCCTATTTATGCTTGACTATATTCTATGTACATACCCTAAACACTAGACTACATGCTCTGGATGTTAGACTACATGCTCTAGATGCTAGACTACACGCTCTAGATGCTAGTCCTGTATTTATATCTCAAATATTCTTTAATTTATTTTTTTAGATAGATGAAACATTATTGAAATATAATTTAAATAATATAAAATCCTTTGTATTGACAAAAAATATATCTTGTGTTTTTGTTTGGGTTTATTTGTTGTTTTGGCATGTGAAGGTGTCAGGAAAAAATGGATAGTCTATGGAAAAATGGAAAAAATGGTATAATAAATATATTTCATCCCAAAATTTATTTCATATTTGGGTTTCTCTCTAAAAATTATACAAGTTCAAAAAATAATTATCTTGATCTAAATATGTATGTAAAAGTTATGTTCATTCGAAGTTAGTTCTATAGACTACACACTCTAGACAGTGACTATGAGCTCTAAATGCTAAACTGCATTCTTTATATGGAGACTAAAAAATATAGATTATATAATACATGATAGATATTATGACCATAGATTATAAAAAACACTAGGTAGTCTTCATACTCTGGTCAACATCTGTAGCCTCTAGATAGTAAGCATTGTATTTTAAAAAAATCATCTAGACATTGTGGTCAGGTGATACCTAGGGTTTACCTTCATTGATAATGTCATTCAATTTTCCACAATTTAAAAACATAATTTTGAACATTCATCAAAATTTTACAAAGGTACATTTCATAGGGGCCTTAAAAGAATCCTTGTGAAGTATGGGAGAGCCAAAAGTAGTGTTATGATTCTCAAAATAAGCAGTCATGTATATAGGTGGAACTAGAGTGGGATGTGTAGAGTGTGAAAAAAAAATAGGCCCAAAAGTATCATCTAAAAAAATAAGAGTAACATGAACTATTTACAACAAAAAATATCTCTTAGTTAACAACATCCTATGGGAAACTTTACATATGTGGGATGAATTTACTGTCTGTAAAGCAACCTTTAGGATTTTAGAAGCTGGTTCTTAAAATTACTTGGGGGTGAAAAGGGTAAGAAGGAAATGTAGATAAAACTAAAGTAAAGATAAATAAGGTAATGCACTAAAATATTTAATGTATCTATCTCTAAAATTTCATAAAATAGCTTGCACTCTCAAAACATTATAGATAATTAAAATAACGTTTGCATGATTTAAGGCCTACAACATAAAAAAAAGCTAATAATATATAATTAGACAATGGAAATAACAAAAAATAATAGATTAAATTCAATTTGACATATAAAAACACATCCTCTTCATTTTTGGGTAGAGAACAAGATACAAAAGTCCTAAAGGCATAATATGCAATATTTAATCCTTCCCATGAGGGGCACCCGCTAAGGTCGTGAAGTGAAAATAAACAATTTCTATTATTCCTTTTCTTAAACTAAACTATAAAAAATGTCTACTCCCTAATAATAGTCATAAATAAAAACTATTAATGATTACCAACACCTTACAAAACAAAAGAGCCTTGGATATATAGGCATAATGGCCTTATGATGAAATGACACCTAGACCCTGACACTTACACTCATGATGAGACCATTACAACTGAATGGGGAGCTTTGGGTCATAAGTGCAATTGGTGCTCAAAATCCTAGATATGTCACTATTTTTTATGCCTCATGATCTCCCATGACTCTTATAATAAATTTCATGGATACATGTGTCTACCTCCAAAACTACCTCTAAAAAATTGTTAGGAATGGGGTCCACTCCCATTGACCAATAAAACTACTCAAAACCCTAATAATAAAAATGTTTCTATTGAGGAACACTAAAATGATGCATGTATCCCTATAAAAAATTTATCACTTTTTAATATGAAACACATAGAACTACCATGTGGCAAGCTATCACTGCTCCTAGGGAAGTTGAGAACTCATTTACAAAGAATGGACACTGAGGTACCACATGGAAAGTTTTCTTTCCTCATCATCATAATTGAACAATGGGTCACACCTATTAATTCAGTGACCAATGGCACTTCTTGGAGTTATAACAAAAATAAACTTGACTTAGACAAGCATTATGGTGCCATGTGTCAAGATGGTACTAGTCCTAGGTGAGCTAGGTACCTTTTTGTGAATAATGAGCACCAAAGTGCCATGTAACACTAATGGAAAGATTCAAGACATATCCAATAATAAACAAAGGGACTCAAGAAAGAGGTCACCACACCATCTACCAAACTTATGAAGCACGTCCATGATAAGAATGTTAACTACCTCAAAACTTCAAAATGTGGATTATGATCCACAATTCTTGGTGACTTGTAGGGGAATCCACATATGGGTGGAATAACCCAATTTTTTTGGTTTCCCATACCAATCCAAGAAAAATTATAAAAAAAGGAAGGCCTCTAAAATTTACAACTTCTAAAGAGAAGACTTCAAAGTCATCCACTCTTCTTCTTTCAAATACATCTTATTTTTAAGAGCCTCGAATGCATTATCTAAATCAATTATCTCCACAAAGGAGATGATTCTCAAACCTTGAACTACTGTCAGAATTTGAAACTCATTTTAGGTAAGTGACTAACAAATAGTCTCCACCTCAGAGACACTTGTTGTTTGATCGAGAGCCACAAAGATGGTCTGGGCATTCTGCTTCTTGATTAGTAGCTCTTTTATTTTATCCTCCAAGAGGATTGTGTTGTATATAAGGAATAGGTATGGGAGTCCCAATTGGAACAACTACTCAATATTCCCCTTTATATCTCAAATCACTTTTTCTAAGGCATCTAAAAATTCCTTGCACTTTGACACTACCTTGTTGTAGCTCAAAAACTCATTCACCTTCACTACTGCCTACCTTCGGTCAGCCACACCTGCTACTTAGAGAATCCAATTTGTATCACTATATAGATTTTGGATGAGGATATGTGAATCTTAAACCTTAGGGAACATGAAGGAAAGGACCTAATCTATAGATTCACTCACCTGTGTATTTAGTTACTATGAGTCCACAATGAACCTAAACACTAGCTTCAAGTTTTTGTTCATGTTCTTTATTATCTCCCAATAGGATACATACAATTACTAGACCATATGGAGGATACATAGAGTCTGGGAGTAGGAATCAAGGTCATTTTTTAGTTGTTGGATTTATTGGTCCTTAGTTGAAGACTCTTACTACATTTACTAATACAATTTTTATTGTTGCTTATAGATTCCAAGAGACTATTATGGGTCTATACGAGATCTAATTCCTTTTCTTACAACTTATTTTTTACAACCAAATTCTCCTTCTTCAAGCCATTTATTTTAGCCTTCAACTATACAACCTAGACCCATATTTGGGCTCTTTTATTGGCTTCTACCTAGAAGCTCTTAGTGGTAATGCAACTCTAAAGGTTAGGCCTCATTTTGGTGAGCTCTACATCTTTGGCCTTGGCCTCCATGTTCAGGTGGTCGATAGTATCTTTGACTTGTAACTTCTTGATCCTTCTTTTCCAGTTGGTGGCCTACCTTAATATAGTTTATGGTGATGGACTTCTAGGTTTCTTCCATCATCTTGACCTTATCAAGTGGTCTAACCTAGTTGAGGTTAAGGATGATGGTGTGTATTGATTAATCTTTTGATTTCATCTATTCTTAGGTTTTTATTAATTTTGGCATCATGTGTGAAATCATCAGGGATTATTTCACTGGGTCAAAGAATGATTGCATATGGGGTGTTATCAGGGCCTTGGCTATATTTCTTCTTCTCTTCTCTACCCAGGCATCTCAATATTTTATTATAGTCTCTAAATATTGGTGGTACTAATATTTAGATTAAATTAATTCCCCCATGAAGGGGGATCCTTATGGCAAGTCAAAAGGAATGGTCACTTGCTATTATGAAGTAGTAGACACTATTTTCCTAAGGATGAGTAGGTGAAGGGTTAGGGTTAAAGGTGAGAAAGGTGAGAGGCCATTGAGAGGGGTGATGGGAAATTATGCCATGATGTATTTTGATGTGGTGGATGAGGGTGGAGGAGTGAAAAGTTGTGCAAGTGAGGTGATTGGCTAGGTGGAGGAAAGTGGTACAAGTTTAGTATAAATGATGGAAGGTGAAGAGGAAGTGAAGAAGGAAGAAGAAGTTCAAAGGAGAGGGTTAGTGAAATGTACCCTATTTTACTTGGGTTTAGGGGAAGGTGAGGATGCTTGTGTTATAGTTCTTTGTTGAGTTAACCCCACCTTAGGTTTCCCTAAAGTGACCTATTATTACTATTAGAGGAATATATATAAAGGAGGAGGCCTAGTCATAGGCCTCTATATTATGAAAATTTCCTCCTCTTTTCTCAAGGGAGTATCTTCTTCTTCTTCTTCATTTGAAACCTATTCTTATTCTTCAACTAAAACCTTTTCCTCTACATGATCATCTTCCTCATGGTGCTCATCCTAGAGGTTCTTGAATTACTCATCAGAGTTTGAGCCCTCATAATTGAGCTCTATTTTGGCAATTTATTTCCTACATTTCCATAGGAATCTATCATCTCTTAGATCTAGCACCTCTAAATGATTTTCATTCTCAATCCATTTGTCATTTTCTTTGTGGGATCAAAATTGTGAACTAACTTATAAAAATACTCCCATGGCTTTCAGGTGTCTGAAGGGATCTTGGACTAGTCCACATAATGCTTGATATCATCTTCTATTGGCAACCTTCACTCTTATAAGTATTATCGAGGCTAGTGTATGAATGGGGAAATAGTCTTAAGGGTAGCTATGTGGTTGGTTGGGTTATAGTTCCATTTATCATTGATTTGGTTGAGGCTAAACTCCACTAGTTTGATCACAAATAAGAACTCTTGTGACCTTTTCACTACTATAATGCCCCCTCTTGAGAAAGGGACATCATATATGGCCTTTTTATTATATCCCACACCATATACCAAGTCCACCACATCAAGTTGGTGGGCCAACTCCAAGGTGAAGGTCTTATTCATGAGCAAGCATGGGAGCTAAAATGGCTCCTCCTTAAATTTATGGACCCAGATGAATGTGAAATGGACCTCAAAGAACCAATTGAATGAAACTATACCACTAGTGAACCATGATCTATGGTGTTCCATCATTTTAAAATTGATGTCCTCCTAACTAAGGTTTATTAGGATCAAGGATAGGAAACACTCTAAAAAATTGTAATAATCCTATACGGCTAATAGGATGTGGGTCCATGTGGATATGGGGATCATTATGTGAGGATAGGTACCCATTTAAATGGTATTGTTAGTAAAGTAAGGTGAAAATAACTAGGAGCTCTGATATAAGATGAGTTAGAGGAGGATGGAGTAATACTTAAAGGTATTTTGGGCTAAAAAATTGGCCATTTGATGGTGGATGGCATTGGCAATTATGTCTATGAAGTCCATATTGTAAGATTTTTCCATACTTACTATCTTCAAAAGGAAGACTATACCCAATTAGAAATCATGGATGTTATTATCTGAGTCCATACCAAAGATAAATTCCAAGATGGAAAGGGCATCTATCATGTCCTATGCTACAAAGCTTGAAAGAGTGATGCAAAGAGTAGGCACCTCCATATAATTTATATAAATAACTATGTTAATTAATTTATGTTTTAGGACATGAGTGTCCCATACATTATATAATCTCTCCATGCTATAAATGTCTACACTAGCATCACTCAAGAGTTGATCATCTCTTTTATTATGTCAACACTAATGTCTACCTTTAGGTGGTTGTTGCCTAAAATAATTCCAGTGTTGGCATCATATATCTTTGAACATAAGGTAATGATCTCTAATCATGAGAGGCACCATGTATTGAGCTAGTGTGAAACTCTAAATCTTGTATCCAAATGATTCAAAGTCATTATTTTGATTATTTTCAAACATTTAGGTGTGAGCACCCTCCCTCAAGTTCTTTGTGTTTGTTTTACAAATTTGGGATCTAAGATCCCATATATAAAGTCTAGGCCTAGTTTGGGGTCCTTATAATGCCCTTTTTTGATGCTCTTGACATTTGGCACTACAGGCTTTGGCTATGTAAAGGTGGATGCATAATATTTTCTCCCTAAAAATCACTATGGAAGATCCCCATGACCACATGATCCATGTATTTTATGCTTCCTTGGATGTTCACTACTAGATGAGGATGTATAAGTTTCCATCTTATATCTATTTTCAATAATTTTCTCTTTGCTCAAGGAAAACACTAGATACCAAATTTTAACTCTCAATCTTTTGCAATTATTTTCTCAATTCTTCACTCGAGATGTTCTATTTAGCTTGGTTCTCTTAGAATTCTTAAGGTATTTAAGTGTTTGGCTAAATTAAGAGGTTGGTATTTATAGGCATGATCATCATGAAATTTTTGAATTTGGGTACCCATAAATGTTTAAGGGTGGCACACACACTTGAAGAGCATCTCACAAGAGATTTGTAGTGATTGTTATGGGGGATCATGCAATATGGAACACCTAGACATTAATTATAGGGGGAGTGGGTAGATAATGGTCTTTTAGAGAATGATTAAAAAATAAAGAGAGTTTAGGTACAAACACTGGAAGTGGGATGAACAACTTGTGCCAATGGTAATTATTCTAAAGGAAACAACAATAAAAGAGGGAAACTAATAAACAAAAGGAAAACTAACTATATACAAGGTGAGGCCAATAAGTTAATTGAAGTGCTTTAAGTGGATTTCATTAATCAGAATCTCTAAGGAATTTCCATCTTCATCCTCTAACTAAAATTAATTAACCTACCTACTACAATTGATGTGAAAGGTACCCTCTATAGGGAATCAAATTTTACATGATAGATCAACTTTGAGGCCCTTTCATCATACTTTAGAATAAAATCACCTGGTTTGAAGTCTAGGTTGGACATCTTCTTATCAAACCATCTCTTGAGTACTCATTTTTTGGTGACCTTAGCATCACTATATTGTTATCTTGATTCTTGGAGGCTAAGAAATTCCACCAACTAGACTTCCATCTCTCTATTATCCACTATTTTGATCACTTTTAATAGCTAAAAAGTAGGAATGTCTGTTGAAATAGGCATGACCACTTTTTTCCCATATAGTATTTCATATGGGTATGTTTTCAAAATATACTTGGAGGTAATTCAATCTTCCCATATATTTTTCTTCACATGATGATGCCACTCCCTTTGTCACTCGGTTCATATCCCTTTGATTAACCTTATGAGGTTCTTATTTGTTGATTTAGCCAATCTATTTCCTTGCGAGTAGTAGTTAGATAAAGTCTTAAGGAAGATGCCATTTTAAAGGGTAAATTATAAAATATTTAAACCAACGTAAGGCCTTCACATTATCATATATAATCATTTTATGAGGGTCAAACCTTACCACTAGCTTCTCCAAGAAATTGAGGATCCTATTTTTAATTGCCTCCTTCAGCAAGGCTACTTCAGTCCACCTTGTAAAGTAATCTATTTCTATAAGTATACAATTATGTCCTATGATAGATATGAGATTTATCATCCCAATAAAATCCAAGCCCCACTACATGAAAGGTTCATCGGTTACAATAAAATTTAGCAACATGGCTGAATTATTTCACTTGCCCATTAAAAACTAACATTGATGACATTTTTTCACCACTTGATGACAATATAAAACATGGTCAGCCAGTAGTATCCTATGCATATGACTTTGGTCATGGTAATATTTGCTAATAAATTTCCACCCAGAGGGGTAAAGTGCATATCCTATAGGATCTTCATGCTTGGTGGTTATCAACATATTAGAGTAATTATTCATCAAAGTTCCTTTTAAAAAGGACTCCCTAGACTAGTGTATAATTGGCTCTTTGCAATATTTAGAATTTTATTTTATGCATGGGGATACCATTTATATATCATAAATTTCACATGAAGTAGGTTCTATCATCAACCTAAGACCTAACAGTTTCATATTGTTTCACCAAAACCATTTTTTATGTGTCTTATTCTTTTGTCAAGGTATCCATGCATTGGGCTAGATAATCACAAATACCTCTTCCTTGTATCACCTTAATTATATTTATTTCCACATCATATTCTAGGATATTGGTGATCCAATTGGACCTATTTTTGGTAATCTCTCCTTAGATTATGTATTCTCTGATGCTAGAATGTGCTACATATATCATTATTTTACTCCTTACCACTAGGTTTCTAGAATTATTGAGACCCTTGATGATGTAAAAACCCTACTTCTCAATGAAATTATACTTTTTATCATAATCATGCAAGGTTATTGAATAGAAATTAATTGGGTCTACACCTTTTCCTTCATCTTATTTATAAGTTAGCATAGCTACCAAGTTAGGTTCACTCCCATAGATGTACATGACAAAATCTCTTAATAAGTCCATATTAACCAGCATAAGAGTAGTGGATATCTAATACTTGATCTTATTGAATGATATTATTCCATTAGGGGTCTAATAGAAAGGTTGATCCTTCTTTAACATCAATGTAACTAGTCTCACTAGCCTTACAAAGTTGGATGTGAATTACATGAAAAAATTGATCTTTCCTAAGAAAGATTAGATTCCATTCTTGTTTACTGGTAAGGTCAAACCCTTGAGGGCCTTTACTCTATTTAGATCAATAGCTATGACTTTTTTGGATACCACGTATCATAGCAGTTTACCTTGTGGGATGCTGAAAACACATTTTTAGGGGTTAAGGGATACCCCAAACTATTGGCACTTTTGGAAAACTCTCTCTAAATGATCAAAATGATCTTCCTTCTTCTTGGAGAACATTTTGAGATCATCCAAATAGTTAAGGATGATTTTGTTAATCAATAATTTAAAGGTTATGTCCATGGCCCACTAGAAGGTAGCTTTTGCATTAGAGGGATTGAAAGGCATCTTCTCATATGCAAAGGTTCCCCAATTTGTAGTGAAAGTGGTCTTGTGTTGGTCTTCATCATTGATCCATACTTGGTTATAACTTGAGAACCCATCTAATATAGAGAACATTTCTACACCCACTAATGTTTAGAGGATCTATTCCATTGATGGGAGGGGGTAATGATCTTTTAGGGATGATTTGTTTAGATCCTTGAAGTCCATGTATAGCCTTATTTCTAAATTATGTTTCTTCACTAGAACCAGGTTTGACACCCAAGTCTAATACTTGATTGGGTATATGATCCTTGCATCGATCAATTTTCATAGCTCTTGAGCTATGAGAGACTCAATATTTGGGTTTATCAACCTTTGCTTTTTCTAGATAGGCTTAAAGCCTTCAATTAGGTCTATGTTGTGTTGGATGACCTCATGGTTATACCCATTCAAACCATCATAATTCCAAGCCATAACCCCTTCATATTTATTGTAGAAGGAGATCAATTACTTCTTATCCTTTTGGTAAATTTATTTCCTTACTTTTAATTTTTTCCCACCTCTAAAATCAAGCTTAAAGTAGTTAATTTTGTCTATGATAAACTTCATCTTATCATTCCTTACATCATGAAAATAAAAAATATTCTCTAGGGTGATCAACCCCTTTGAAAGTTTTTTAGACTTTAGTTGCATGATCTGATCTCTGTAAGCTTCTTCAATCTTTGGTTGTAATTACTCTACAAATTCACATGACTATTGGAGAAACATGACAATTTGTACATTGATCTCGAATAACTACCAGTTTTATTCATTGTTTGAGATGATGGATTTGATAATTACCCATACCACTTACTCTTAGGTTAGTAAATCAGTTACCAAATCAAATTAAGAATTGATTATTACCATTCTATCTGTTGGGGTGTTCATGGTCCTAAGGATGATCTAAATATTGAATGATTCAAATGATTTGATCAATTCCCATTACTTGATGGTGGTAATATCTCATGTAGACATTATTTATGGCCATGACCTTTCTCACTTTCTTTACCAATATTTCAAAATCTCTAAATAATTTTAACTACTTTATGTTCATGCACTCGACAAGGCTGATGTGTATGGACTAGGGCTTAATATTTGGATTCATTATTTATTCAAGTGAACTAGAAGTAGAAGGCTACAAGTGTCTCTTCTTTAGATGGAAACATCACTCAAATACTAGTTCCCAAGTTGGTCTTACATTTCATACCATCAAAGTGTAAATTTAAAAATTTGGACTCATTTTCTAGTCCCTTACTCTAGTCATCCTTCCTCTTCATGACTTCCAGAATGGCCTGATATTCATCTTGGATTACATAAGTTTCAAGGCCAATTGCATAAAACTTCATGAATGGGTCATTCTCCATGAACTCATTAACTAGGAACTCCTCTTGCAAGTTCATATTGTCTATCACTCATTTTTCCTCGAGCATTTCTACACAATACATCTCTTTTTTGGAGAAATATGTATGTGTCACTAAAAAATTCATCATAGCATCTTCGGCTATGTGCTTTGGATGTAGTGGTTTGGATAACACTTTCAATTTTAAGTTGTATTTAGTCCTTAAGATCATATGAGACCAATATAAAGATAGGTACCCACCTATCTTGGTAGTGAAATCTCTTGATAGGCATAACCCAAAGATTGGTAGGATATCTATTACTATAACTTCTTGGGTGACTATGATGTTAGGATAAGAATACAAAGTTAGGGGAAGATCCTTGATAATACCAATGATTTGAACTTTCTTCTCATCCAACTGCATTACCCCTTTATTAAAGGGTTTGTATTGGAGTTATAATGCATCCAAAATTTACTTGGGCATCACTGTGGTGCTAGCACTAGAATCAATCATGGAATTATGTAACAACTTGTTCCCCACTATGAGAGTTAAATAAAATAGGGTAAGATTTTTTTTACTTATTCCCATATTTGAGTTGATGAACATAGATGGTGCTTGAGGTTACACACTACTGTTGGCTTCATTTCCCTTATTTTGTGTTGGTTCCATAGCTATGGTAGCTTGCATAGGTTTATCTCAGTCTTACAATGCTTCTTTTAGTAAAGATTTCTACCTAGGGATAGACAAGACATCCTAGAGAGAAACATTGGTTTAAGCATTCTTCATTTTCTCTACCACATTAAATCACCCTTAAAATTGGACCTCAAGGTCTTTCATCTTATTCTAAGCTATATCGTACCATTTTTGATATATCAGAGGTGATGGTTAGGGTCTCAAACCTTTATTAAAAGTCACTTTAGGCCTTATGAAGGCTTCTTAGGTCTCGATCGATCTCTTTTTATATTTGGTGTAGTATTCTACTTTGACTCGTGAGGCCTTCAATGAGGGGGTATGACTAACATAAACTACATATTCTCCCTCCAAACAAGATAAAGTTGCATGCTCTAGTGCTATCTCCTCTTCTTGTTCTAAGGACATTCCTTGTATTTGGGCCATTGGGATAACATTTTCAACCCTATCCATAGAAAGCTAAATCAAGGACATTCCCTTTTCTTCATTTCTTGATAAACATTTTCTATAGATTACTTTTTAGGTAGTTTTAGGGTGTATGTGCATCATTGCATAGAAAACACCATGAATTTGAATTATCTACCAAGTTTTTTTGGCCAATGACTAATTCTCTATTCAAATTTGGTGGTACCATTTTGCAAAGGATAAGGAATTGAGATGACTTGATTTGTAAGTCACACCTGATAGTTTGGGACCTAATGATTTGGCCTCTTCTTTTATTGATATTGATTGTGTTGATACAATGTCCTTCCATTCTAGTAATTCTAGTAAGGGGGATTAATTTTTGAGATTTATGATCTCATTTAATAAGTTTCATAAGATGTTTCTCATGTCATTCATCTCCATAGTTAATGAAGATGAAGATGATGTGCTTTTTTGAGTAGGTGGATATAGATACATGGAAGGAGATGCTTGTGAGGTGTTCAAAATTTACTCTTGTGGTAATATGGATATTTATAGAAACATGGGCATCAGTTGTCACAAGGGAATTTTATTGACATCTATCAAATTATTCTCTGATCTGACTACCAAGTCATACACATCTAGGAACATCTAGCCTGAAAGATACTGAATCATAACCTCTAAGTCTAAGTTAAGGAATTAAGGTAGAAGATAATGGCCATACCCATGGGTGGTTAAGCTACTATCAAGATTTTTTTCCAAGTCTTATGGAACCTAGTGTTAAAATCAATGATGGCCTCTTGTGGGGCTCTTTTGATAGTGATTAGATGTTATATGAGGGATGATCGATCTAATTTCTCATTAAATCATTTGAATAAACTATTTCCCATGTCATCCTAGGTGCTAATGGATTTAGGTGGTAAAGATCAATGCCAACCAAGAGCTCACCCTTTGAAAGAGGTAGTTAGTATCCTTAAGGATATGTTCTACTATGTGATGTAATGTATAGTACAAACATGGCAACATCTTGACAATGTTTTATTGTGGTTTTGAAATCCTCCCCTATGAGTTTAGGGAGTGCCTTTAAGGCATTAGTAGGAATAGTGTCCCACATAACCAAGGCTACTAGAGGGATGAGCAGGTTACCATTGTTCCATGCTATTATTTTGTGATTTTTGTATTATGCTAGACCCTATGACTATTTGGTGAGTTTCAAATACCAAAAGTGGTAGTAACCAACTTGGATTCTTGGCTATTTATAACCTTTTGATGGGCCTATGGCTCATAAATTTTAGCTTCTAGCTAGGTATACTAGTAGTTTGGTCCAACCGGGCATTCTAAGAAATAAAAAAAATGTTGATGCCAAAAACTCTCACTCTTGGTTAACAACTTCCTATGGGAAGCTTTACAGATGTGGGATGAATTTTTGATATATAAATCAAGATTTAAGATTTTAGAATCTAGATATTTAAATTACTTAGGGGTGAAAAGGGTAAGAAGGAAATGTAAATAAAACTAAAGTAAATCTAACTAAGGTGATGTGCTAAAATCTTTAATGTATCTATCTCTAAAATTGGATAAAATAGCTTGAACTCTCAAAACATTATAGATAATTAAAAGAGCATATGCATGATTTAAGGCCTATAACATAAACAAAATCCAATACTATAGAAGTAGGGAATGGAAATAATAAACAATAATAGATTCCATTTAATTTAGCATAAAACAATACATCCTCTTTATTTTTAGGTGGAGAACAAGATACAAAAGGTCCAAAGGCATAACATATAATATTCAATCCTTCCCACGAGAGGCACCTGATAGGGTCGTAAAGTGAAAATAAATAACTGCTACTATTCCTATTCTTAAACTAAAATATTACAAATGGATGCTCTCTAATAATAGTTGTAAATACAAAACTATTAATGATTATCAATGCCTTAGAAAAGAAAAGGGCCCTGAATATATAGGCACAGTGGCCTCATGAGGAAATGACACTTGGAACCTAGAAATCACACTCAAGATGAAACCATTACAATAAAATGGGGATATTTGGGTCATGAGTGTAGTTATTCCCTAAAATATTAGATATGGTGCTATTGTTGATGCCTCATGATCACCCATGATGCTTATAAAAAGTGTCATGGAAACATGTGTTTGCCTTTGAAACTACCTCTAGAAACTTGTTAGGAATGGGGTCTACTCCCCTTGACTTTATTGACAGGAAAAAAATTACTCTCAAGGAGTGCTAGGATAATGCATGTATCTCTTGGAAAATTTTATCACTTTTTAATGGGCAAAATGCGAAGCCACCACATGGAAAGATGGTGATGTTCCTGGGGAAGTTGAGAACTCCTTTGAAAATAATGAATGTTGGGGTTACACATGGAAATTTTTATTTCCTCATCATCATAACTACATAGTGTGTCTTGCCTATTAATTCATCATCTAATAACACTACTAAGAGTTCTAACAAAAAGAAACTTGCCTTAGACAAGCACTGTGGTACCATGTGTCAATTTGACACTACTCCTAGGTGAGTCATAAACTTTTTCATGAAGAATGAGTGTCAGGGTACCATGTGACAACATCAAAAAGAGATGAGACTTAGCCAAAAATAAACAAAAGGAAACAGGAAAGAGGAGGTCACTACACCATCTTCCAAACTCACAAAGCATGTCCATGATAAGAAGGATAACTACCCCAAAACTTTAAAATGTGGATTACGATCCAAATGATCAATGTGTTACTTAGGATCTTGTAGATCACATTAAAAAATTCCATTAAGATAATGCATACCATATTTAGTAATAATACATGGTAGACTATGAACATGGGCATGAGTGTCCAATATATTAGTCTAATGTTATTTATGAACTAGTTTCTTTTGTAGAGAGTATAAAAAGAATTTTGTTTCATTAGTTTATTGTGTGCTTCCTGAAGTGATAGGAAAGAGGTCATAGGATCAATTGATTGCTTAGGGTCTTACATGGTACCATCAATAATCATATTAAAGTAAAAAATAGGAGTAATAATCATATAATCATACTATACATTAGTATGTGGATTAGGTTTAGATACCTCATCTAAGTTACCACCAATAAATAAATATGTATCATGAGCATTAGGAAGAGCTGGTTTAAGTTTCTCATCTTAAATAAATGAGTCCTTCTAAACAAATGAAGGATGAAAATAACCAACAAAAATAAGAGTAGATGCCAAATATTACTCATACATATCATCATCAATAATTACACTATCATATATGGGAGAAGATAGTGGAGAAACATCAACAACATCACCAATAAAATCCTCATGACAAGAAGAAGTAAAAGGAAGAAGAGAATGTGGATGTGAAGTGACCTCATCAAATAATACTGAAATAATGTCCTAAGCTTCTTTAGGTGACATGGAATGTATAATGTTAGAATGTAAACTATATAAAATATGGATTCAAAGGAAACAAAGTGCCTCAATTTTCAAGGATTCAAGCCAAAAAATATCATCCTCATTTCTAAAGTTTGGAAAGTCACCAAGTACCACTCTCCATAATCATTTTATCTATAAGTACATCTACATTTTAGTTTCCCATGTGGTGTAGTTGCAATAACTGAGGGGTTCAAACATACATGAATCCATACCTAGAGACATGAAAAAACCAATGGAAAAAAATAGTGAAATGAGAATAAAATTGAGCCCCTAGAATGAACATCAATTACCACTACAAAATGCATCTATGTGTATAAAATGTGGCATATAAAATAAAATGCACACTCAAAAATGGGATATTAAACTCCATTGAAAATGTTTGCATTAGTTTTAAAAATGTAAGGATAATGCAAGCCAAGAGGGTATAAATCCAATAAAATGTGACCTCACAGAAATGGAGGTAAGGAGTGAGGACAAGTTTATTTTATCTATGAGGGGGTCTGACATCCTTCAAGACCAAACCTTAGCCTTTGTCTTCAACAAGAGAGACATAATATAAGATATGTGTATAAAAAATAAATGTTCCCCTTTGAAGACAATATTAAAATGTCTCCTTTATAATAAATCCCCCTTTTTGGAAAAAAAACAACCAAAAAGGTGTTCTCTCTTTTAATAGTTTCCCATCACCACATTATACAAAAAAACCCTTTGTAATAATAACCTCCACTTTGGAAATAAATAGTCCCCTCTTTATGAATTTTGAGGCTCACAAAAGTTAAATAATAAACCCTACCAACAATAAAATGTCCCCATAAAAACATTCATATCCATAAAATTAAAATAAGTTTTTCATATAAACAAAAGAGAATGAAGAGGATTGAACTTGTCACCTATTTTGAGGTTGGAGTGGTTTATCAAAAACATTAAACCAAATTACATTAAACCATGTGTAAGAAGATTTTTTAATTTAAATTGTAACAAGGTAATTTAAAAATAAAAAAATAAAGCATATTTTGAGTGACATCTAACTTGGATACAATGTGGAGGCCGATTATTTCAAAAATAATGTGAGGGTTCATTTTTAGGTCTGATTTGAATGGAGGATTGGTGGAGAGTATTTGTAGGTAGGATCACTAGTGGTGGTTTTTTGATGAAGCTAGTGCCTAATAACAAACCACAAATAATAAATTTGAGATGGTGCCAAATTTATGTAATGATAATGGAAAAGAGGTTAGAAATAAATAAATGGTTTGGTTCGTGAGATTCAAGTCAAGATCAACTATAGATCTAGCAGGTGGACTATCTATAATGATGGGTGTTTTGAACAATAACCAACACTTTAGTCTTCACCAAAAGAAACATATAGTCAAGGTGACTTAGGATACAACTATGTTGTAAGGAAATGGAGGTCTAGAATACCACTGGTGGCTGAGACACACTAGGAGCTAAGAGACCCTGATGGGTCAATTCAATCTTGTCCTAATATGAAGCCAAGACTGAACTTGAGGAGGATGCCAATAAACTTTTAACTAGGTATCTTGGGTTAACAATGAGTCAATCTAAAATAAGTAGGTGAGGATAAATAAAAGTATCATCAAATAATCTAATCTATTGATGAATCTTTATCATATGACAAAGAGGGCATGGAAATATTAGTGAATAAAAATGAATTTTTTTAACCCTTTAGTTATAATAATTTAATTTTGATGTGTGTATGCCAATAAATATATAAATAAATCTCACTAGTGAGATGTGGGTGAGTTGGCAAAGTGATTTGGTTGTTTCAAGTTCTACCTAGGTTCAAATCTCAATACAATATCTAAGGTCAGATGTATCCTTCATTAGTATTCTCAGGTTGATTGTGACCATTGTTGATATTTTTAGGTCAGTTGTGGCTAATCATTGGTATTCTTGAGCTAATTGTGGTTGATCTTTAGTATTCTTGGGCTGGTTGTGGCCATTATTGGTGTTCTCAGGTTGATTGTGACCGCTCATTGTTATTTTTGGGCTGATTTTGACCATTTGTTAGTACTCTTGGGTTGGTTATGGCCATTGTTGATATTATTAGGCTAGTTGTGTTCATGTTGGTATGTTTGGTATATGTGATAGATTGTCAATTAGTGATTTGGGCCCTTGATTATGTCCCAGACCGGCTAGAGCTCCAGTAAAAAATTAATACATACATACATATATATATATATACACATATATATATATATATATATATCAAATCTAATTAAATTATATCCATATCCACTCTATTGATAATAAATGTGGTAGTATGACTTGTATATCAAAAAAATTACAAATAACTTGTAATTTTGTATGTTTTAAATAAAATGATCCAAAAAATTATACAATATACTTTGATGTAACAAAATATAAATCTAAAACCATGGTGTACAGCTCCAAAGGGTCTGAGTAGAGGTAATAGTATGAATAGGTATAGTTAGATCTTGTCACCCAATGGTACCCTTACTTTTTTGATTGAAATATTTAATAATACTCTTCAACCAATATCTCTCTAAGACACTAATAATACTATTGACAATTTTGCCACCATTTGTCAAAGTTGCTTATGTGCAAGTTTTCAAGAAGAATCCATTCATCAATTAAAGGTAAAAAAAGTTATTAAAAACATAATATGACATTAATCAGGCCAAAACCATGCTTATTAACAACTTAAAGGTCAAAATTTTGATAGTGGTTTCTTTTATTCCTCTAACTAGCTAGTTACACGCTATTGAAGGTAATTTTTGAATGCTCAATACATGAATGTGAAGAAGAGTTGGTTTGAATAGTATTTGGGTTATTTTTGGATACATATTACCTCAATATTAAATACATTTGTTTAAATTTATAATGTCTTAATTTTATGAACAATCATTAAGAATAATAGGTGATCTAAAACCCTTTTTAAACTCCAATAGCTCAATTTTAACAAGCATGTTTAGATTTTTGAGTTATTTATTGAAAAAAAAATGTGGTGTGAGATATTATTAGTAATTTAATACATGTATACACCTTAATAAATCAAAATTTTATGTAAAATAATGATTAAATTCAAATGTACAAGTATCAGGGTTTTGAATAAACAAGAGAGATAGTCAAAAAATGTAATTATTGAGAGGTATAAGTGATTGGTTGATAAAATAAAATTTATTTAATGATAATATGGGTTATTAAATATAATAATTAAAAAATAATTAGGTATTTATGACTTATAAAACTCAACAAAATGGAAAAACATAGACTACAAGTGTTTAGAAATAAATTATGCAAACTAGGAAACACTAAAAAGTGCATATTTTGAGTTTTATTAAATGAAATATTTGATGTGGAAGGATGGTTTTATGTAATTTAATTTTTAAAATTGGTTTAATATATTTAATATACTTTAAGATAAATAAAACACTAAAATATAGGTCTATTTATGAAGGGAATGAAGGTTTCTTCACTTTTTAACTCACAAATGGAGTTGGAAATGCGTGTTCCATGTCCCTCAAATGGAAAAAAATGATTTTAGAGTGTGTATATTTAATTTAAAGTTATTAATAAATTACCATTCAATTAAAACAAATTCAAAATAGGCTCATACCATTGAAAAACATCTCCAGGTCATCCCCAGGGCAGCAAGTAGGGACTTTTTTATGAATTTTGCTTAGGGAGCTTAGTGAAGAATTTTGGAGATTTAAAAACTTTTAAAAGTATGAATCATTGATACCTATCCAAAAATAATATAATTAGTTTTTTTTTAGTCTTATAACTCATTTTAGACCCCCAAATCTAAATCAGGGTTTTTTGAGAACAAGAGAGCATAAAATGGTGATTTTTGGAGTTGTACATGGATTTTGAGCTAAAAATTTATTTTAAGGTATTTTTCAACATGGTGATTATTTAAAAATAATATTTTTATCCTTATATATTTGAATTATGAATATACATAAAGTTTTTGGCTCTCAAATTGCATTCAAGAAGCTTGTCAAAGTTTCGCATGATAGGCATATGGAAGAAGAACCATTTTGAAGAGCTATTGTGGTAATAATCAAGTGTAAAATTATCTAGAATATTTAATGGATAATTAAAAATCCACATTATACCCTCTCTCTAACTATGGTGCCCCATTTTGGGCTAAATTTATCAAGTTCAAGTCAACTTCAAAGAACCTTTAATTAGCCCTACAAAAGTGGAGTTCCAAAATATACAAAGGTGGATAAGTGGAATTTAAGTATTGGATAATATTTGAGACCTATTTTTATAAAATATATTACTTTAAAAATTAAATGTGTATCCCACTTCTACTATACCCCACTTTAGGCTATTTTAAAAAAGGCATGAGGCTAAACATGCATGTAAGATAGCTCAAGTTGAGCTCTAGGTTTGAATTCAAGATAAGTACAGTCAAATAAAGATGCAAGTGAAAGTAACTAAAGTCAAACTTCAATATTAATTAAATACCAAGAGGATTTAACTAAATATAAATAATATTTAATTAAATATAAATAATATTTAACTAAAGAATACCAAGATGTTTGCATGATCAAAGCAAGTTAACTCAAGAATCAAGCTTGCATGAAGAGCCCTTTGACTTGTCAAGCTTCCCCCTCTCCTAACATGCCATATTCCATGAAATAATGCTTAAAATACAATGATAAATTGCATTTTTGTGGAATTAAATGTGGATTTTAAGGTGGTGTTCATGTTTGAGTTGAATTTTCATTTGATGAAGAGTAAAGTAGACTTGCATGTGGACTCATCTCTCTCTCTCTCTCTCTCTCTCTCTCTCTCTATATATATATATATATATATATATATATATATATATATATATATATATATATATATATATGTGTACATTAATTTTTGAATGATTATAATGATTTTATGCCTTGTATTACTAAAAATATTCCAAAATTATTACTACCTCACCTTTGAATCAATAAAGAGCTTATTTTTCTTCCATCTTCAAACTGGTCATGAAGTGTGTTCTTAATATTCATTAATGCAACTTAGTGAATGACTTTTTTCCTATTTTTATTTTTTAATATCTCACCTTTTCACACCAAATTATAATTATTAAACATCATATATAGTGTCTAATTCTAATTTCTACCTACTTTGTAAGTGGATTCAAACATTATTCATTCCTTCCAAGCTAGTGTCAGTCTTTGTCTAGACATCTATGTGAGATACTGATGCAAGATTCATTGTATGAAGATGAAGTGAAGGTGTTCATGTCTGTCAAGTGTATTCATAACTTACCTTCACATTGGTGCATCACCCTAATATTTAATTTCCATTTCTATTTTCAGCTTTAGCATTGCTCCGTCTACCCTTTTCCTAGTTAAGAAAGCACATAATTAGAGAGTTTATAGATAAGTAGGTGAGCGTACCAAAGGGAACCAACACTTCATCTAGATATTATCTCCAACATAAGGTCCCATACCTTGGGTATTTTACATTATATCAATGTAAATGAGAACAAATTACACATTCTCAATAGGATGCACTTCTGAATGATAATTTTTTTTTGCACACCCGGTGGGACAATAACATGAAATATTGTTAAATATTGGTGCTAGTTTTATCAATTTGAATCAAAGACAATATTCAAGTACTCAACATCTAGTCAATCCAAGTTATATATAATTGGTTTAAGTAGTCTGAGTGCATAAAATGAGATTATGCCTTTGGCTTACTAAAACTTTGCCAAAATTTGTACTACCTCACTTTCGAAGAAATAAAGAACTAGTTTTTCCTCCATTTTCAAGTTGTTCATGAAGTATGTGTCATGTGTTCATTGATATAAATTAGTGAATAATTATTTTTCATATGTTTATATCTTAACCTTTCACCTTTATACAACAAATTAGAATTCTTGAAGGTCATATACAGTGTCTACTTTTGATTTATACCTAATCTGAAAGTGAATTCAACTATTATTCATTCCTTCTAAGCTAGTGTGAGTTGCTGTCAAGACCTATGTATGAAATACTAATGCAATATTCATTATATGAAAATTAATTAAATGTATGTATGTTATTTATACTCTAAAGTGTGTCAATTATAGACATAATTGACCTTTAAATTTGTGAATCACCCCATTTTTAGTTTTCCTTTCCATTTTTAGCTTTAGCATTGCTCCTTTTATCCTTTTTCCTAGTCAAGAAAGCACAAAATTAGATAGTTTAGAGAGAATTAGGTCAGTGTACCAAAGGAAACCAACCCTTCATCTCAATATTCTCTCTAATATATGGACTTGGAGAGTTTCCATTATATCAAAAGAAGTGAGAATATACACATGTTCTTGCAACGGTTCACTTCTAAGTGATAAAAACTACAACCATGGAAGCTTCAACATACACAAAGAATAAACTATATATTCTCATAAATAGATTATATAATTCTAAAATTATTCTTTGTGTCTTACCCTTAAGTAAAAAGACAAATTTATAGGGGAAAATTATACTAATCCCAACATCTTCATGCATGTGGGAGTAACTTCCCCAATGCACACAAATAGACCTAAGCATAGATTAACTCCAACACCCTTCCTTAATCTATGATTAAAGAGAGAAAAAAAATAGTCCTATCAACAAGGAATGATGAGGCACCCATGTATAATAAAATATGCAATATGAAGCCAAGTATCCCTATGGATGTCAATCCATGTTACCAAAATACATGGATGTCATGTCACTATAACCACCTAGTAAAAGTATGAATGGTTCTAAATAAAAGGATCACTAAACATGGAAACTATACTCTAAAATATTGGGTAGAGTGATAAACCCAAGGAATCATTACTTGAATATACTCTAACAAGATGGTGAGAAATAAGAATAAAGACAGGTGGGACTACCACACTGGTGTAACCAGTGTGGATGTCACACTAGTATCACTATAAGAATCACTAATAAGGCCATATAATCAAGTAAAAAACTCTCATATAGGTTCTATCAAACAAAGTTCCTAAATAAGATATCCATGTACAAAGGAGGAATCTAGAAAACACTAAAAAAATGCAAAATATACATATAAATATCATAAAGTGGAGAAAAGGAGAAAATACATAAGAAAAACTCTCCCCCCCCAAAAAAAAAAAAGATAAAAGAAGAAGAGAAAGCTAGAAATCCCCCCAAAGGTGATGTTGAAGTGGTCCATACTCCAAGTACTCAAAGCCCAATCTACATAAGTGGTCTAAATTAACTATTGGATCATAAAAATAACTAACACTAGGCTTCACTATAATAACTTTAATTAAGAAGACTATTAATGGTATCCAAATTTCAAAATACTAATTCTTGGTACACAAAGGACACTCAACACCTAAGAATTAGGATCTACACCACACCCCCAATACTATTAAATGGGTGGAGTGATGCCAAAAAATCTATATACACACCCCCCATAATGTTAAATGGGTGGAGTGGGGGAAGAAAAGGTCTACACAGTGGTTTTTATCCACTACTCAAACACTAAACATGATGGTACTATATGTACCATAATAACTCCATATCACATTGAAAGATACTGTCAAACTATTAAAGAAGACAAGATGATATTGGGATTCACCATAATAGTTACACTTTCGTTTATGGGAGACTATCAACTATTAAAAAAGTGGTGTCAAAAATATACATAAAATATCTTAAGAATATGGCCTTGGTGGTGATGGGAGAGACTAACAACTAAATTAGTAGAGGGTACATAAAATAAGGTACACATTCATGAAGGTATACTAGGATGTAAAATTAAACACCCCATGACACTTTATAATTTAGTGCTAATACAATATATCCCATACACAAAAACACCAAATTAAAACAAGGAAGGCAATGGGATTCACTAGAATAGCTCCAAAAAAGGAGACTATCAACTTTTTAAAGAAGCCATCAACATTCATGAGAGTTTCTACAAAAAATAAGGGAGAAAAAAATGTCTCCATACAATAATGAAAGGCATTAAGAAAGGGGTGTTGATGGAGACATGACACAAAATACAAGTGTGTCAAAGTGCCAATGACAAAACTAGAATATAACATGTCACAGGCTGACATAAGAGTATAATAAATAGTGAAAAAAGACATCATGTATGCAAAGGAACACTTGAATGGATTATTTTTTTTTAAAATGAAATCTACAAAGCACATGCAAAGGGAAGTTGAACTCAGCCAAAAATGCATCCAATATAGTGTAAAGTGCAATATTGGAATAAGTGATACAATTTAGGATAAGTAGGTCATTACTCTTCTATAACTTGGAGGAAAAAAATTCAAAATAATGAAGTTCTGCTGAAATTGCCTCAAGACATCTTCATCAACAATCTTCAACAAACCATCTTCATCAATAAGCATCTACAAACATTGAGGTAATATTTTATTTTGTTATTTAAATTTATTTATTTAGTTCCTTTTTTCCTCCCTTCCCTTAACCTTTTCACTCCATTCACCATTCTTTTCTTCATTCCTTCCTCATTTTACCATTTACCCTTTTACCCCTTTATCCCATTTTGCCTCTTTTCCATATTCCTCACTTGACCTCTTTCACCTCTTTGCCACACTCGACATATTCTCTTCTTTGACTCATATATCCATTTACCCTTTTGTCTATTTTAAGCCTTGATCATTTACCCAACCCAACAAAATAATCCTTTTGATCCTTACCATTTTACCCAAACCCCAAAACTATGGCCTTACCTTGACTAGTTTTAGCATGTGCTAGATTTAGTTATTTTTATTTGAATAAGTATTTCATTTATTTTTGTACTTAGCATTTAATTTATAATTAATTTAAATTTAATTACCTTTATTTTATTTTATCATCTTCATTTGTGATTACGGGAGTGGATTGACAACCATCCAAGGAAGCTTTAGCTTTTTAGATCTAGCATATACTAGGCGGTCCACCCTACATCTTTGTCTAACCAACAAGCTTGTGATAGTGTTGTCTTATTATAGGTATTCATTCCAAGATAAAAATGAGTTCTTTCTTTGTCTGGTCATCAATGAGCACACATTTACTAGGTAGACACCTTTCATCTTGTGTTTCTATCTTTTCTCATAAAAACTAAGAAAAAACAAAAGTTTATAGAAACACACATGCAAAGGGAATTTGAACTCAGCCAAAAATGCATCCAATATAGTTTAGAGTGAAATAGTGGAATAAGTGATACAATGCAGGATAAGGAGAAATATGGAATAAAGCTCATATAAATAAGATGTTGGTCATAGCCAAAAATGCATCCAAAAGTTTTAATGAGAGAGAAAAATAAAAAGAGAAAAAAAAGTTTTTTAACATGTGAGGGGGTTTGGCTCCCTTCCAAACTAGTCCTCACCCATTAGTATTCAACAAACATGATAAAAAATGTAAATAATAAAATAACAACCAAAAATTTAAAAAATCCTCCTTTACAATATCTCTCAAGGAATTATTTTTAATAAAAAATTGCTCAACCATAATAATGAACCCCACCATAAAATAAACCACCTCAAATGTTTGCCACACACCTCTCCCACTAAGCAATAAATCCCACCTCAAAGATTTAACAAATGTACAAATTTCAATCAAAATAATGACATTGACAAAAGTAAAATGAACTTAAAAAAAGAATTGTATTTTGAAAAAAAGGTGGGTGTTTTTTTCAAAACAATGTTTTTATGGGTGGATTATAGGACTTGATAACAATGGACAACAAGAAACAAGTGATAAAAATGGTGGGAAAGGATACCAATGTAAAATCTAAAACAAATACAAGTGGATCAGGGAGGCTAAGCATTAAAATTGATTTTGGATCAAAGCCAATGAAACCTTCTCAATCAAAACCACCACAATGCCAAGCTAAGCTAGGTCAAAATAAAAAATCATCATAGTCAAATAATATTTGGTATTCTATTTTAATTTCCATCTTAAATCTCTTCATTACTACAGTAGACACTTGGATGGTGGTGGATGCCTCAACTTTGGCATTGGGATTGTATATATGACTAAAAGGATGATAATACAGGCAAGTAGACTAAGGGAAATGAGACTAGAATTTGGGGTTAACTACCAATTCACCAAGCATGACTCATGCCTAGATCCAACATCTCCATGTATTTCCCCATTTATCTATTTTACAACAAAATTTCTAAGAAAGTAAAAGTATTGTGGAGACTACCTTTGCCTCAAGCTTGGCAACAAAAGGATCTAATCCAAAAGAATATAAATGAATGAAGCTGACAATAGAGGTGAGTTGGATCAAGATCAAGTGAATGAGCCAAATCCATTAGTCCTCACTAAGGATGGATGGCATAATCTTAGCCACATTCAATACAGTATGGCCATTTGATAACATAATATGAGACCCAACACCCAACATAAAATAAACCACCTCCAATGTCTGCCATGCACCTCTCCCACTAAGCAATAAATCCCACCTCAAAGCTTTAACAAATGTAAAAAAATTAATCAAAATAATGACATTGACAAAAATAAAATAAAATTAAAAAAATAATTGGATTGTGACAAAAAGGTGGGTGGTTTTTTAAAATAATGTTTTTATCGGTGGATTATAGGACTAGCCAACAATGGATGATAATTAACGAGTTAGAAAAATGGTGGGAAAGGATACCAAAGTAAAATATATAGAAGGTATGAGTGGAGTAGGGAGGTTGAGCATTAAACTCAATTTTGGATGAAAGCCAATGAAACCTTCTAGCTGAAAACCACCACAATGCCAAGCTAACGTAGGTCAAAATAAAAAATCATCATAGTCAAATAATATTTGGTATTCTATTTTAATTTCCATCTCAAATGTCTTCATTACTATAATTTACACTTGGATGGTGGTGTAGGCCTCAACTTTAGCATTGGGATTGTTGATATGACTAGGAGGATGATAATACAAGTGAGTAGACTGAGGGAAATGAGACTAGAATTTGGGGTTGAATACCAATTCACCAAGTATGACTCATTCCTAGATCCAACATCTCCATGTATTTCCCCATTTATCTATTCTACAAAAAAATTTATAAGAAAGTAAAAGCAATGTGGAGACTACCTTTGCCTCAAGCTTGGCAACATAAGGCTTCAATCCAAAAGAATATAAATAAATGAAGCTAAAAAAATGAGGTGAGTTGGTTCAAGATCAAGGAAGTGACTGAGCCAAATCCATTAGAAATCACTAAGGATGGATGATGTAGTCTAAGCCATGCTTAATAAAATATGGCTATCTCATAACATAATATGAGACCCAACACACAATCTAGATGGTATGCCAAAACAAATCAAAAAATCCAAACCCTTAGATGCAAAAATTGATGGATCAAACCCAAAAACAAATGTAGGTTCAATACCAAAACAATAATTATGATAAAAAATATATCCTTGATCTATACATTTTATGAATGTTGTTATTCCAAATTAGATGTACAACTAGGGATAATAGATCCAACCAATTCAAATTAAAATTTTCAAAATAAAAACACAAATTTTGAATACTAATAAAAAGGGAGAACTTAAACATGTTGAGTAATGGCTACTGAGACTGCTCTGATACCATAAAAGATTTAATAACACTCTTCAACTAAAATCTCTCCAAGACACCATTACTATAGCCATGGAATCTTTAACATACATGAAGAATAAAATGTTTATTCACAAAAATAGATTATACAATGCTGAAATTGTTCATATCTTATCCTTAGTATAAATGCACATTTATAGGATGAAGGTAGACTAAAGCACCTCATGCATATGGAACTAAGTTCCCCAATTTACATAAATATATCTAAGAATATATTAAATCCAACATTAATATAGATATCATGAGACCATGAGAAGTGGTTGGAAATAATATTTATTTTAAAATTATTCAAAACAAATCTATTGTTTGGGTTGGCACATAAAAGGCCAAAAAAAAATAATAATAAAAAATCACTCATGTTGAATCTGACCATTTGTATGAAATGTTAAGTAATAGTTACATGTATATAACTTTGATACCATGTCCTTGGGTGATATACACTCATGCAACTACAAGATCGCTTCTTCACACCATTACCAAAGATAAGACATCATTCCTACACAATAATTAGACAAACATTATGCATACTAAAGTCTCTTCATTATTGCCTCATGAATGAAATTTAATAAATAACATCCTCTCTCTACCATTAAGGATAAGAACAAGGAATTCCTAATACACAAGATATTGAGTTGGTTTCACAACAACCATTTGGTTATTGTGATCAACCCAAGTATAGGTAATTGTCTAAATACGTGCACAAAAAAAATTTATTCATGCACACATAGAAATAATCCAATAACTTTAAAAAACTTAAAATCAATATAAAATCCATGAGTGAGTTTGAATACTCACTCCAAAAATTTATATTTCAAATACATTGTTCATAACTAGTGTGAAACACCTAGAAAGGTTAAAAACTTGTTCTTAGCTTGTTTGGGTAAGTGGAAACTCTAGGAACCTCATGGTATTTTTTATTGGGAGCTTATTTATTTTCTTAAATCACTTGCATGGGAATAAAAAAATAGTTTGCATAGTACTCAATTTTACATATCAATCAAAAATCATAAAAAAACCTTCATATAGCTTACATTTAAGATAGTAAAAAATTAAAATTAGCATAACTATAATAGATCTTTATCTCTCCTAGTTTTTCCTGCATTTAAAAACATTTAAAAAATAAAAAAATAAGTGTTCATTCATTCTATTTTGGTTTGTTTATTTCTCTCTACTTTCATTTATTTTATTTAAGAAAGTAATTATTTTCCATTTCAATCAATATTGACAAAACAAAATAAACAAAAACATTTCCAAAAGCCTTATCGATTTGTATAATCTAAATAAAACCTTGATTATAATAACATAACAATTACTCACACAATCCATTTAGACAAACTCATATGCTTACACATTATCTAACCCATTTTTAATGACACTTCTTGATGTACATGGTCTTGTTAGATAAGGTCAATTCCATAGGGTTATGGCACATGGTCCCATAATTAACATACAATATAATTTCAATAACAATCTTAGGAAAGAGGTTTTCCATTCCACCCTAATCCCATACCTCATTGTTGACTCTCTTAATTCCCTAGATGAATAAGAATAAATAATCAACCCATCAATTATTATCCTCTCTCATAATATAGGTCATTAATATAATGTTATATAGGCTTAGTTTCCCATCCTCAACCCCCTTATTATCCTCAGGTTTGTCCTGTCAGGATCTAGGAAGCACAATTGATTACCATATACAAGTAACTAACATGCGGAATTAAACTAGAATCACAAGTAACTGGAATTCAAAAATAACACAGAATATGAGAGACAATACCCAATTGTATTAATACTCTTCCAAAAGGAAATACAATAAAGAATATGCCACAGTCTTCTTCCTTACACACCTCTAGGGCTCCCACACCTCTAGGGCATAAACAGTAAATCTCTTCAAGAGCTCACTCTCTCTCTTACGGTCCCAACACACAACTCAAACACAGAGTTGGTGTTCACCTCCAACCAGTCAGTATCACTACTACAGTACACTGAGTATACACACATACTCAACCGAGTACACAATGCACTCCAAGTAGATCTCCCATGAACTTACAACAACCTGCAACTCAAATGATCTTACTTTGGAAGGATTTACCTTGCCTTCCTCTTTGCTCTCCAACTGAGTACACACCATACTCCAAGTATATCTCCCCTGATATTGCTCCCTATTGTGTTGCTGACCTCCCTGATCTTGCACACCTGCAAATCAATCTAGTTCTGCACACCTACAAACCTAGATCTCGCACACACATACACCTACAAATCAATGATCTTACCATGTAGATCTCCAAATGTGGCCTTGCACACCTACCAACCAAGATCCTACATACATGAAGAATCCTTTTGATTCTCCAAACTAGCACCCATACTTGGCACTGTGGCACTAAGAGGAACACACCTTACTCTCTTCACTCTGAAGGAGATAATTTTTGCTCTCTTACTCTCTAGCACAAATTACAATACAACACATGAGTCTATTATATAGATCTCATGCAAACAATAATTAGACACCTAATTACAATAATTAGATCCATAACTTCAAGTCTATAATTGGCCTTCTACATGTAAACAACTGGTTCATTAACTAACTGTTCATGCAATTGATAGTTTCGAAACCTCACAAGTGACCGACGTCGGTCCCTATCTGGCTGGAGATGGCTGACATCAGCTGATACCTGACTAATGTCAGTTGCTATCTTCACTGTATATGACTGACGTTAGTTGATCAGACTAACGTTGATTTCCCTATAACTCAGCAACCTCTCAACAACCTCCTCCATGTCTAAAATAGTGAAGCTTTTAGCTCCACAACCTAACAATCTCCCACTTGGAGATAAATAGCTACACTGTACATGTACCTATACACCATCTAATCTATTTCCTAGCTTGTATCCCTCTTCAAGCTCAATCTTGATGACCAACCACCACACATCTAATGGTGCAACACATGTCATCCAAGTAACCTACCACATCTGCATCTATAAACCCATGTAGAAAAGAACTTGACCCTGCATCGCATGCCAACCTACTGCTGGTCCCTCTCAGATACCTAAGAATCCACTAAACTGCCCTCTAGTGCTTCTTTCCCAGATCAGCTCCAAACTTTCTGATAGCTCCCACTGCCTAGGCAACCTCAAGTCCAGTACACATGTACTTAACCTCATCATGTGAATCAGGACACTGTTCATAAAACTGTCCAACCCATCGGCATGCTAATCGGTTTCACACAATCATCTAGAGACAAAATCAACCTATGATCTTCCATGTCTCTAGAACACACTCATGCCAAAGAATTTTTCTACTCTAAATTCCTCATGACATGCCACTAAACTAACCTTACCCTTAGCTTAGCAAAACCCTGTATGTCTAAACCTACAGCTAGCATACCATCCACATACAATAACAGGATAATGTTGCGACCATCATCCACCTGGTAAGACAAACACAATGGTTACACTGACATTGACTAAAGCCTTACTTTGTCATCCACCTGTCAAAACCTGTACCACTATCCTGCAGCTTCCTCAAGACCATATGACCTGGCCTTCCATCTCATGTGTCCATTCTCTCTATTCTTTAACTAAGGTATCCATTCATCTTTTAGTGCTTTCATACCAACTGACAACCCTACCAAATCTCTTGTTTGGTTCTGCATCCTGTTCATGCCATGTTCCCACTATTTCTTGGATCTTTCTTGCTCTGTAGTGAGCAATAAGTATAAAGAAGAGGAACAACAAATTTGAGGCTTACTTACCCTTTCAGTCCTCCATATGGGCATTTGAGACTCCTTGATAGCTTGTTATCTGCCCAAAATCTGTTATAGTGACCGACCTCGGTCACCACACAATCTGCATCCAACCAACATCGATTCCATGCGACTATCCTTTCTACCGATGCTAATTTCATGACCGACATCGGTCTTACTTGGCCATTAACGTCAGTTCCATGACTGATGCTGGCAGCCACCCTACCTGACACCACCGGCTCTGGTCTACACATGACTAACATCAGCATCTGTCTGTTTGATGCTAGTTCCTCTTGATTGACATCGGTAAGTGTGTTCACCTACGAGTGATGAATTTTTACCCAAGAGCTCTCCATGGATCAAAACCCTGTCCAAATCACCCTGCTCAGAGATGTCCAGCCTTCTCCACTAATCTCTGTCCATCATCTCCTCCATAAACACCAAGGCTTTCTAATTCTTAAGTCTATCAAAGACATCTGACTTCCTCTTAAGAACATGCATCTCCTTCTTACTCATGTGACCAAGCCTACAAAGCCACATCTTCACAACAAAAGAAGAATCAATAATATAAGTAGATAGATAAAGGATACCTACTTTCTTACCATCAGCTAATTCAAGTGCATCCGCTATGAGAGTTCTTGTGCATCTCTCATCACCCAACTTTCCTGAAGAAATTAGCCACATATTCAAGACTGGGACCTGCATGACCTCCTTCAACACCCATGTGTTGGCCGTCTACAATTTTAGCTTCACTTCCCCTTTGCCAATTCTCTGACAAGGCACACCAACCCCTAAATAAATCTTTCCAAAGTCTCTAAAGATCTTAACATAGAAAAATACTTTATGTCAGGCTGCATGGAAAGAGGCAACAGAATATATAAAACAAGATTCTACTTTATCCAAGAAACATCCCAGAGCATCATGTGCAACAACACCTGCAACATCTGCTTCTTCAGTTCCTTCATGCTGATCTGCTACCAACCAACAATCTTTCTTTTCCTGCTCTTTCTTTCCATAACACTGTAATTGACCATTCATGCTTTTCAATTCCTCCATTCTTAGCTTACTTTCTTCTACCATTGCTCTACTCCCACTCAATCAGACACCCCTGAGAGTGACCTATAATCAAAAACAAACCTGCTCCCTACAACCTTAGCTCTGATACCACTTGTTAGGATCTAGAAGCACAATTAATTACCATATACAAGCAACTAACATGCGGAATTAAACCAGAATCACAAGTAACTAGAATTTAGAAATAACACAGAATATGAGTGATAATACCCAATTGTATTAATATTCTTCTAGAAGGAAATACAACAAAGAAGATGCCACAGTCTTCTTCCTTACACACCTTTAGGGCTCCCACACCTCTAGGGTATAAATAGTAAATCTCTTCAAGAGCTCACTCTCTCTCTTACAGTCCCAACACACAACTCAAACATGGAGTTGGTGTTCACCTCCAACTAGTCAGTATCACTACTACCAGTACACGGAGTATACACACATACTCAACCGAGGTACACAATGCACTCCAAGTAGATCTCCCATGAACTTACAACAACCTACAACTCAAATGATCTTACTTTGGAAGGATCTACCTTTCCTTCCTCTTTGCTCTCCAACTGAGTACACACCGTACACCAAGTAGATCTCCCTTGATATTTCTCCCTGTTGTGTTGCTGACCTCCCTGATCTTACACACCTGCAAACCTAGATCTCAATCTAGTTTTACACACCTGAAAACCTAGATCTCACACACACATACACCTATAAATCAATGATCTTACTTACCATGTAGATCTCCAAACGTGGCCTTGCACACCTATCGACCAAGATCCTACATACATGAAGAATCCTTTTGATTCTCCAAACTAGCACCCATACTTGGCACTGTGGCACTAGGAGGAACGCACCTTGCTCTCTTCACTCTGAAGGAGCTAATTTTTGCTCTCTTACTCTCTAGCACAAATTACAATACAGCCCATGAGTCTATTATATAGATCTCATGCAAACAATAATTAGACACCTAATTACAATAATTAGATCTACAACTTCAAGTCTATAATTGGCCTTCTACATGCAAACAATCGGTTCATTAATTAACTATTCATGCAATCGACAGTTTTGAAACCACACAGGCGACTGACGTCAGTCCCTGTCTAGCTGGAGATGACTAATGTCGGTTGATACCTGACCAATGTCGGTTGCTATCTTTACTATATATGACTGACGTCGGTTGATCAGACTAACGTTGGTTTCCCTGTAACTTAGCAACCTCTCAACAACCTCCTCCATGTCTACAACAGTGAAGCTTTTAGCTCCACAACCTAACATGTCCTCATCCTATATCATTCACATTTTGGATGAAATTGACTAGGCATAATCAAACTATAAAATTTTATCTCATTGTATAAGTCATTCAAACTAATCTCATGCATTTCCCTAGTCCTATCATCAATTAAGAGCTTCACCTCCTTGTAATCTCATAGACCAAAGGACCTTGGATCTTTATTTACACATAGTTAGATGCTCTCAATAATCACCATAATGTTATGGTCTTTTGGTTTCATCATTAGAACCCATTCCATCTACCTATTCCAAATCCCATTCCACCTAATAAATAGCCCAATCCATAGCTCATATATTATGTCAACTACTTGGTCCTATCCTTGAGGATTCAAGTGCATAGTTTAGCATGTGCTCTTTATGTTTACACAAATGGGTGAACCCAACATGAAATACTTCCATATCTTATGTATTAATTTTTGTTCTTATTTTTATTTTTCCCTTCTCCACTTCCCATCTTCCTCCCATTTAATCTACATACATTCATATACCCCCAGAATATGTATGAACAAGACATAGACACATATTTGGGCCTAGAGAGATATAAGATAATCTAAATCACTTATGATGAGCCATCATTGGTGAGTTGTGACCACCCCATATTCAACACCAATGTAGACTAACAATTCTAATATTACTCCCATCCCAACACCCAAACCTAGAGTGGGGTCTCTATCCATGATATATAGTATGTATTCAAAATAATAAGTAATCACTCCAAATTCAACACAATAACCCTCATTGGAGGAGGCATAGTCACTCCTTGCATGGCCAATGGGATATCAATTAGCCTAAAAATCCTAGACATGGAAATCATTTATAAATAAGATCATTATTTGGGAAGGATCTATCATTTAGAAGACAAGGATAATCATATTCTAGTGTTTATACATCTCCTAGTAGGAGCCAAGATGCCTCTGAACCATTGACATAAAATGTAACCACTACCATTGGTGCTCCTAATGTAAACTAACCAATTCAATATAACCCATCTCACACTTCTACTATTCCCATATAAGAATCTATTAGGCCAAGAACATTCACTGTCCTAGACCAACTCATCAACACCATAGTGGGTCACATACATGACCTAGAGAGAAACCAAAAATCTCTAGATTAGGGGGTTGGCCCAAATTTTCTTACACAAGCTAATCCTTCTCCTTCTTCTATTTAAATGATGATTCATCAAATTCCACAAAAAAAAACTTACATGTTTCTACCATAATAAGAGCATGCACTCCCAACAAATCATGCCTCTAACCAACCCCTTGTTTACTTCCTTACCCATGGGGTCCCTAATCTAGATGCTTTTAAAGTTCTTTTATCCCATCAAATTCCTAATCAAACACCAATGGGGAGTATGTATACTTATGCTCCACCTTTCTATAATGATGTGGTGTCCAACAATCCACCATTATTTACACCTTCAAGTTGCGTACCTCCCACATACACTTCCCCTCCAAAAATGACCTATATCCCACCTTTTGTAGCCTTGAGCTATGTCTAAACCACATAAACCCTACCACAACAAACCACCACTCATCATACATCTAACAATATTCATCATTACTTCCACATGTATTCCAAATCTAATCAACTATATAAATACTTTTTTTATTATTCCACTCCACATTATCAAGCTTTTGTTATCCCTTATAGTGGCTAAAAAACTAACCCCTATGTGATCTAACATTTCTACTCAAGTCTTATTATGAAAAAAACATACTTTAGAAACATGGGGACTTATGTTGTCTACCTTAAGAATCCTCTTGATATCAAAATATGAGGGGTTATTATTCCTTGTCCTCTACTTGACCTTCGCAAGTAAAAAGAGGAATGAGATCCAAAAACACATATCAAAGCTTATGTTATGACTATTAGGGAAATCCTACCATGGGATGGGGTTGTTTTAAAAAAAATCACCAAGACCCTAGAGGGAATAGTGTTTTATTAATATTACCACCTTCTTAATGTTTCTATACATTATTCTCACCAACTAATGGCCAATTTTTCCAAAACTTTAAATATGAACTCACTCATAAATATTATTATATGATATTTATTACACATCAAACAAGAACATAATGAATCAACTACCCATTTCATCATGAGATGAAAATAGGTATTATATTCCTATGCTAGTACACCCCACATGGATAAATGGGAACTATGTGACCTTTTGCTCCACTCCCTTAACAAGGAGATGATGTAATATGTTTATAAATTCCCATACCAATCATATAAATAATATTTTGGGATCACCTTGTGGATTGACTAGGTGGCCATTCATAGTAGCCATCAAACTCATGGGACCAATGGATACATCATCACCCCAAAACAAAAAAATGTGGAATTTCAAAATGTGAGTCCAAATAATACCAATTCCAAGGTCCCAAGGTCATAAATTGAAACATGAATTCTATTATTGATGGCATTACTGACCAAAACAAGAAGCCAAACCCTAAGAATAACAATCATTATCAACTTGTGAATAACACCAATGATAATAACAATATGGATTCTAGGATCTAGAATCCCCCTCCTAACATTCATGTCATTGACATCAATAAATCACCACCCTATAATGTGTAGCACCAAAATCATAATCAAAATCAATATCACCATGTTGAGTAATTTCCTTAGTTATAGAAATAAACCTATTACTAAATAAATAATAAACAAGGCTTTAGTCAATAGGGGAAAAACATAAGGCCTAAGGAATATGATCCTAATGTCTATTACATCTTCCACCAAGTTATCATGAATTATAATTAAAACTATAGGTAGTACAATAAATTTATTTAAAGACTCCCAAAAGATCAAAGACAAATATTTGTTGATATGTTTCTTAGGAATGTTGTTAAAAATGTATAGGCCATTCAAAATGGTCCTATATCCCCTTAGAATCAAAACCTCCAAATTTACCAAAAACCCTTCCTTAACCACCAAGTGCATGCTACTCAAAATAAATAATAAGGTATCCCATAAAACAACATGATTTAACATAGTCATCCCACAACCTCATGCACCCATGATGTTGAACCTTCCCCCTCTATAACTTCTAATACTAATGTAACTGCTTAGTTGGGATTACAAGTAAAAACTAGGATGATATGATTTATGGAGTTATAATTATAAGAAGAGGTAAATACCATTAATTACACTAGATAATATCAACTTATGACTTTTCATCCCTCAAACATATTAGAAACTGAGTTTATCTTGAAACCTATGGAAAAATATGATTTGATATATGATATAACCAAGATGTTTTCCCATGTTTCATTTATTGATTTAATCAAGAAATACCCCTCATTGATCATCCTTTCTTGCCCTAGGATTAGGCATCTGTTTAGTGCTTAGATCATCCACATTGATCTAGATATGTTTCCACTTGGTCAAGAATATTAAGATGTTGGCTATTTATTTGATTTGTATAGTCTTCCTTTTGACTCTAAGATGACAATTAGGGGAGATCCATCCTTGTTTATATAGGTTTGTATTTACAAAAATTATGTGAAAGATCCATGGTTGATGATGGAATCATCAATAATTGTCCCCTTTTATTTCTTGAAAAATACTGGTTATGGGGAAACCAACTTTTCCAAAACTAATAACACCATACAAGGATTTTATAGCCTCAAATATAATTTCATAGGAACCATTATGCTCCTAGTCACTTTGGGTCAGTGCTAACTAATTTCTATGTCATATACAAAGATATCAACTATAACATGATCTTGGGAAGACCTTAAATACTTAAGATGAAGATATCCCTTCAAATTTATCTTAATAAATCTAGTTCCTACATCTAATAAAGCTATTCATGGCCTAGGGGGATCTTAAACCTTTTGATATGCTACAAGTAACCATTCATAAGCATCCTTTTTTACACATTTATTACCATCTACCTACCAATAGGGTCACAAAACCCATGTAATTGGTCAATGTTACTAAACCCATAAAGCCCAAAGTGGTTATCTTAAAAAAGGGGGATGAATTCCATAGGATCTAATAAAAGATAATTCAGAAGAAAAGGACATAGTGATGAATAAGAAATTCACTAGTCCATAACCAATCATCATTTTGGTGGTCTCCACTATGTCTATAACTAAAATCATCAATCTCTTGGAAAATTTCATGCCACTCATCCTCCCATTTTCACCACAAGGGCTAGGGACCTATAAATTATCTGAGACCCAAATTCATGAATGCCAAGATGGGTTAACCAGTGTTCTTGATATTTGCATGATGGAGATGTCAAATAATGAAGATGTCTCCTTAATAACAATCCTTTCCTAGACTTCCCTTTGGATTTCCCAATGCCTGACCATATAGGGGAAAATTACACTTCACATAATACACTTGTTATTTCAGTACCTAATAAAATCATGATCTTGGATCATGATATGACAAGGCCATATCAATCTTATAGATTTTTTAATCCATTGGGCTTACTTCCTCCTAAGATGTCATCTATTCTAATTTGACCCATAATGAGGTTTGATTTTCACAGTATGTCAAGTTCCACAACATGTAGTCAAGCATTGTCTTCTCCCCCAGTCATGCCAGTACCTAACAAGAGGGTTTTTACATTGAAAATAGGTACCATATATATTAAGATTAGGTCTCATACTTATCCAAACATTCCCAAGGAGAGGCATTCTCCCTCCAAATGAAGAGGGGATCCCCTAATGAACCACTCATTGAGTTCGTACAAGACTTCTCCCATATAATAATGGAATAAAAAATTATACACATGTCTTATACACAATACTACAAATTCCATAACTATGTCTACATGCCATTTCCATAAAAATAAGATACTAACTATGTCACTACAATCCCCATGCTAAAAATCTATCATAACCTTACTGTCATACTTCTCAAACCAAAGAGAAATCCTAGCCAGTAGCCTTTTAAGTTCCCATAGGCACTCACTTACCTCAATCCATGTCTTAGAATTAATAATTTTGAGTTCCCTCAGATACTTCCTTTCTTTCATTCAAACCATAGAATTATACCTTTCAAATTTCTTCAATTCCAATCTTTTGCCCTATTTAGAGGAAATGCTTGTTGTTATTATGAGTCTCAATACCAAGAAACCCAAGAGGGGTTACCCAAAGTTCTCAATATCCATATGGTTGAGATATTAAAATACCAAGAAACTTCACTCGATAATTATCCATCATCTACATGCAATCAGTGGGTCCTCTACTATGATGGGCAAAGTGATGCCTAGGTGATATAATAGGAGTTATTATAATATATATTGAGGGGGAAATCATGCATTTTAGTTTTAGGATAAACTTTGAACATATGAATAATGGGACCAAGTATGAATCCTTGTTGTTTGGTATGCTCATTTTAAAATATTTAGGAATTAAAAATTTAAAAATCCATGGTGACTCATAGTCTGTTGCAAACCAAGTTTATGAGGTCTATCAAATTAAAGTTGAGCATCTTTAATTATATAAAGTTATTGTGCATGGTATTATTAAAAACTTTGACTTTATTTTTATAGAGGCAGTCCCTAGGGGAAGAAAACAACTTTGTTAATCCATGGCTATTTCATTTTCATGATTTTACCTTCATCCCACTATACTAAAGTTTGAATTCATAGTTTTGATTAGGACAAAACATCTTGTGTGCAAAAATCCTAGTGACCAAATAGTCATCCATATTAAAAGGTATGATATTCTATTAGTACTTGTATTTTTTTGAGAATTTTGAGGCTATTATCAAGTTATTATGAGCCTATGATGACCTCCCATATTTTCACCACAAGATATGATTCACTCTTACTTTCTATACCACATCTACCCTTAGGGTTAAATACTTTGATTCTTATTAATGGGTTAATGATTACCTATCCTATGATTATGAACATGGTGTTTTAAATATGGAGGGTGAATACCTTGTTATTCTCTTATCCCTTGACATGTTTTATGAGGGAAATACTTCCTTTAATGAATGAACCATTCAAATTAACATCAGTATTGAGGAAAGTCCCAAACATTTCAAGTTTTATTATTTGTTCTTCATACAGGAGGTTCAAAACCATAAGTGAATACTCACTGAGCTATCAAAAGATTTTTCTTTCTTTTAAATTAACATGGTAGGAATAAAAATTGATGTGGTTTTCCACAATCTAGTTACAATACCCAACACAAAACACGTTAAACAAAATATTAGACCCATCAAGCTTAAGGCCACATTGATTAAACTAATGGACTATTATAAGTGGATGTCCAACATTATCCCCATTATCAAGAAGAATGATAAGATCAAAATATGTATTTAATTTAGATATATCAACAAAAAAAGTCCAAAATATGACTTCCATCTCCCTTCCATCAACATCATTATCAATGCAACAACATGATTTGAGTTGTTATCACTTATGGATGGTTTCTTAGGTTACAATTAGATTTTCATTTTTTATGAAGAGTAGAAAAAAACCTCTATCACCACATCATAGTGGACATTTTATTATGTCATTATGCCCTTAAGTCTAAAAAAAATAGTGGTAATATGCCAAAGGGCTATGACCCACATATTCCATGATATTATTCACAAGATAATGGAGGTACATATACATGATATTTTAGGGAAAGTGAGGAGATGAATAGAAACTTATAAGTGTTATGCATCATCTTAACATGCTTGATTGAATATGGTGTTACTCTTAACCTATAAAAATGTGTGTTTTGAGTCATTAATAGAAAACTCCTAGGATATCTCATCTCCCAATGTGGGATTGATATCGACCCTACCAAGATTTGAGAAATCTTAGAAATGATTCTTCCCATAGATGAATCAGGAATCATAAAATTCTTAGGTAATATAGGATCCATTTGATGGTTCGTTCCCGATCTTAACTATGTCATTCATCTTATGAATAACCTACTTAAAAATAAAAGTGGATTAACTTGGATAGATGATTATCAAGAGGAATTTGAAGTAATAAAACTCTTCCTTATTTCTCCCTCCATGCTCATGGCACCTAAATTGAATAATCCCTTCATACTTTAAATTAGATTAAACAAGGTATCTATCAGATATATGTTGGATTAGAAGGATGATACTGGTAGTGAATACACCATTTATTTCATTATCCACACCCTTATCTATTATAAAACTTGATAAACTCAAGTAGAAAAGGAATGCTTTGTTATATTGTTTATAACCAAATGTTTTTGATATTATATACTCAACCAAGAAATAAGAGTTATCATGATATCTTAAGCCTTGCATACTTTTCTAACCTAACTATCTCTCTATATGAAGGCTAGGCATTTTATCACACTCTTAAGCAAGTTAGATTGAACTTACATCAACCAAAATTTTATTGAGGGATAGATCATCATTGATTATTTGGTTGATTTCCCCTTAGAAGTTAATGATATCATCAATACTAAGTTTCCTAATGAATTGATCTATTACATATAAAAATGTGTTATTAGCTCTTCTCCTTGGTATAAAATCATCATCAACTACCTATTAAACCATAATTATCATGAAGGTGACAACTCATAGTAGAAGAGGAATTTTCACATCATCACATCTAAGTATGTTATTATAGACATAATTATCTATTTCAAGGCCTTCAATGTCAAGATACTTAGATGTGTTGCGAAAGAGGAGTAAAAAAGAGTCCATTTCATTGTCATAGTGAAATATGTGGAAAACACTTAGTGGCCATGAAAAATCTCATAGAATCCATAGGATGGGATATTTATAGCCTACCCTAGACCATAATGACATCAAGTTTGTGCATAAATGTGAGAAGTGTAGACATTTTGTAGATGAGATACATATTCCCATTAAGGCATTACAACCCATCATCACCCTATGGCCCTTATCCACTTGGGGAATATATTTAGTAGGTAAGATATCCCCTAATTCTTTGGATGGTCATCAATTCATCTTCACAACCAAAACATATTTTACTACATGGGTAGAAGTTATGTTGTTAACAACTATCATAGTTTCAATCATCATAAAATTATCTAAAACCAAATTGTTTGCTGATTTGGGGTCCCATAAGTCATCATTACTAGTGATGGATCCCCTTTCAAAAACCTTGAGATTTATGAGTTATGTAATAAGTTTTCTATATCTCACCACTTGGTCTATTTATACTACCCATAGGAAAAGAGCTAGGTTGAAGCTAGTAATAAAACCCTAAAGTCATTTTTTATCAAAAATGTCAGAGATTATAAATCAGATTAGAACTTATGGCTTGATCTAACACTTTGGGATTGCATAAAAAATAGTAATCCATTTATAGGTGAAACTCTATACTCACTCATGTTTAGATTTGAAGCTATTCCACTTATAGAGGTAGATATACACATCCTTCATGTTTCCTTATAGGGTCTCCTTAATCATGAGGAGTATATGGAGGTATGACTAGATGAACTAGAAACTTTAGATTAATGTCAGATCATTACTTCAAATAATCACATTTATTATGTTGATTGTATGGGAAAATAAAAAAACAAAAGTGTTCATGAGTTCCCAATACATGTAGGAGATATTTTCCTTAGATTATACATTCAAATTGATAAAAATAAGGGAGAAGGATATAATTAGACCAAATTTCTTAAGTCCTTACTTGGTGATCAAAGAATTAAATTTTGGAGCTTATCAGTTATGCATTCTATAGGGAAAGGAGTTTGATGAATTTGTGAACTCTTTATACATAAACCATTTCTATATATCAATTACATATCATATTGGCCTCATTTATATTGAATTTTCATAGTTTACACATTAATTTGCATATCATATGTTTTGTTTAGTGATTATTTAGTTGTTAATTTGCACAAGGTAAAACTTTCAAGAATGATTCATATCATATCACCCCATTCTCATGGTATATTATCATCCCATAGAAAGTTTTTTCAAAATCAGCATTATGTTGGTTCATGCCTTAGTTCTTATGAGTAGATTCTACCTTTTTCCCTATGTATTCTTTAACAACTTATAAAATGTTATGCTAGAGTCTAGTTTAGAAGCTTGTCCATGGTAGAATCTCCTCTTACGATGCCTTATAAAGTATAACATTAACATGCTAAAAAATAGGTAACTTTACTCACCTATCTTGGTCTTTTTTGATGATATATTACATCTTACTAGTTGCATGGGGCAAAGACTTGGGGATAAAGGCCTTGAAAATATGAAAAGCATATAGTATTATAAAAATAGAAAAGTCTTGTGCAAATATGAAAAATCAAAATTCCAATCTATCACCCTTACTAGCCTTTCATGTTTATCCCTTGCATCTTATAAGTTATGTGGGGTTAGAATTGGGAGAGATTCCCTTACTCACCTACATCTAGCCTTTAGTGACAAGCCCATGTGTCTTCCTAGTCACATGAGACTAAGGGTAGAGGGTCACAAATAGAAGATAAAATCTAAATGAAAAAGTGATATTAAATTATAAAGTTCCCAATTTAAAATTTATTCCAAAATCTTGCCTACATGTCTATGTTTAAAAAGGTAACCTTTTCCTACTTACCAATTCGATCAGAGCTAGTTATATCTAGATGAGGCCCACAAAGTTAATATTTTATAAGTTATATCAATAATCACACTTTTCCCCTTCTCTCATAAATATTATGTCATCTTTACTTTTCCTATGAAATTTTGATCTATTTTTTTCATTATTTATCACCTCATGACTATCTTATTCCCCTTTCATTCCCTACTATATATTGAGAGTCATGCATCATGTAAAAATGTAACTAGGTCATCACATGTAAAAAATTGTTAGCACTCTTATAGTTTCACACACACACACACACACACACACACACACACACACACACACACACACACACACACACACACACACACACACACACAAACAACATCATATCCATACATTTTATTCTCACATGTACAAGAATTATCCATAACATTATATCAAAAAAAATAGGGATATGAGATATATCATCACATGCCTAGTCATCTAGAGTGCATAAAATAAAAACTAGAATATGGAAATTAAAAGATCATAATACATAATGATATGTCACTAAGAGCTAAGCCAAAACATCTCTATATATCGTAATAAATTTTTATTTTTTAATAAAATAATGACCAATAAAAACACCTCTACAGAGGGCCAATGTGTCTCAAGTCACATAAAAAAGAATCAACATGTATAATGGTATAAAAAACATCCATAACAAGCCTCAAGAGCCTATCTTCCTCCTATGATAAGGTCTTGATGTAGAGGAATTTTGAGTATTATCTCTCTAGTGTCATCTCCTACTAGAGCCTCCCTCAGAGGCCATCTCACCACTCCAATATAAAGGCTGGCCCATGTTAATTCTTCCCTTTAAGGATATCCCCCTTATTATTAGAGGTGTAATTAATGAGGGGGAGGGTCAATTAGTGAGCCAAAATATTTTAATTTCAATTCCAATCATTTCAAACTATTAAACAATCAATCTATATTAACTTGAACAAAAATATTAACAAGAGAGCTCATTCATTTAATGCATACACAAGATCAAACACAAAACACATCCCCAGACATGTAGATGCAATGGATAGTATCGTGTCACTCATCCCCATTAGTATCAATGATGATCAATCAATTTTTACAATTAAATGATTATAATCACCATCAATATCCAATGCAGATTTGATTGCTCTTTCCATTTTAGCTACTACACAAAGCTCTACAACCCAAGAATGGTTCACTAACATTTACAATTTTCTCAACAAATCTATTACACCAAACACTTTCCCCCAAAATGACAAATGTAAATTATAAAAATAATCACTTTGTTATCTGATTATTCACATGGACCTTTTTAAACAATCTTTAGATGGACACTTACTATGGTGCTTAATCTCGGTAGAAGACAAAATTACTCTCACTCAAATACATGATAGTGAGTGTGGTGGTCATTTTAGAAAAAAATCCATGTCATAAAAACTCCTCTAGAAAGGTTACTATGGGCCTACCATGGAAGATGAATGTTTACAATATGCAAAACTATGCAATAAATGTCAACAACATAGTAACTTGCAACATGCACCATCACAATAATTACAACCTATTATCTCTCCATGGTTGTTCATGTTATGGGGATTTGACCTTATTGGAAAAATCAATCCTGAGTCTATCAATGGACATAATTTCTAATCATAGCTATAAAATACTTTACCAAGTGGGTGAAAGCCATTCCACTTCAATATACCATAGGTGAAGATATTTGCAGTTTTATCATGACTCATATTATTGTGTGCTTTAGCCTACCTATAGCCATTATTTCTAAAAATGGAACATCATTAAAGAACAAAACTATAAAAAATTTGTGTACCAAATACAAATTAAACACATGTTCTCCACTCTATATTACCCATAAGGAAATAGTCAAGCAAAAGCTACTAACAAAAAAGTTAAAAACATTTTGAGCAAAATAGTAACCAACTTTGGTAATGATTGGCATAATTAACTATTTTTTCACTATGGGCCTATCATACCAACATTCATATAGCCATGAGGGATACCCCTTATTCACTCATTTATGGCACATAAGTGATTCTACCATTGGAATTGTAAATTCCATCTCTTTGTGTTTCCCTCAAAGGTATTCTCACTAGTGACTAGTATTGTGAAAAGTGTCTACACCAACTCAAATAATTAGATCATACATGCATTCAAGCTATAGAACACCTTAGAATCTACCAACAATGTATCCAATGATCCTAAAATAAGTGAGTGCACATTATACAATTTGAAGTTAATTATCTTGTTCTTAAAGAGAACCTTCACAATGTTAATGCCAAATAAGAAAGCAAAGGAAAATTCAAACCAAATTGGCTAGGTCCTTACATCAATACTAAAAATCTTACCCCTAAAGTGTATCATCTATCTTCACTTGAAGGAAAAAAACTCAAAAATCTAATGAACATTATGCATCTACGTATATTCCATGTATAGTATGTTATTTATATGCATTATTTGTACATAATTTCTTTCCATCATTGATTATACATATTATCTCCTGCTTGATTGTATATTGTTCAAATATTTTCAAAATACAAAAACAATATAACACTTCAAAATACAAAAACATTAAAAAAATTTCAAAATCACCAAAAACATTTTTGATTGTATGCATCATCCATGTTTAAATTACTACTATCATGCTTTGGCTTACATTTGTTGTTTCATTTTATTGTATGTCAATTTATCTACATTATTATGCTTCACTTGATCTCTTTTGAGTGTGTGTAGTGACATCTAACTCTTTGACTACTTCACTTTACCCATCAAGGGGGCATTTATACTTCTACATTTGAGACACACACTAATATAGATACCCACTAGGGGCATATTCTACATGACTACACCATCCAAGTTATGTCATTCCTACACTACACACTCTAAGTTATCATACTGATGCATATTCCTTACTAGATTACTATATCAACATTTCACTTGTACCTAGCACTTGTGTATTTATTAACATATACCTAGTCTTGTACTACACATTTTTTACATACTTTCACATTTTCTTTGATTATTTAGGTGTGTTTGTATCTTCTGGATCTTACTTTCGCTTTCATTCCTTGATTAGTGTAGCTTGTGTGATTGCATTACTAGTTCTTTCTTGTCTTTTGTTTGTGCCTTAGGACATGTACTAATGTCCTTTGCCTCTATTCATGTGTGTGCCTTAAAACATTTTCCAATGTCCATTGATTTTAATTTTTTATGTGTCAGTGGCCCTTGTGCCAACTTTGCTTCTTCCACTTGTATGTGTATGTGGCATTTGAACACGCCTTGTATGCTTACTTTTTAGTTTGAGGGACATGTCCCCATGTATTTTATTTGTAGGTCCCCTTAACCACCCATATATGCTTCTTGTTTCTTCCTTCATATTCTTTTTTTTCCCCTCACTATGTGGAATGACATGATTCCAATCATACGTTTATCTTGCTTCTTAGATGCCATGATGGATAACATGCTCCATCCCTCCATGCTTACTAACAAACTAAAAACTAATAAATAATATTTAACATTACCATCCTAGTTTAATATCATACACATGATCTTACATTTTTATATCTATCTAGGCATACCCCTATTGATCTAACAATCTATTAATTCAAATATTGCTACATCTTGAAATATCTTGTCAAATATTCAATGCTATATCATATATCTATATAGTTTAACACACTTGTAGGATTATTTTATTTTGAGGTCAATCATTATAGGTTCATCATTCCTACCCTTAGAAGAGGGGGAATAAAACAAGGGTTTTAATAAAGCTTAAACCTCTTAACATTTGAAATAAAATCATTAAAAAAACTTAGTTCAAAATCTAGAGGTCAATCTAATCAAACTAGAGTAGAAAAATAGTGATAGTTTTAGGTCAACAATCAATTTTCACATCAGACAATAGCACCAAAAATGGATAGTAGTGCCAAATATAGGGGTGTCCAAATTTTGGTGCTCTTGTCTAGGAAGATAAACACTCAGGGTTTTTAGAAATAAGCAAAAAGTTTAGTTTAGGGATAGTTTTTCCACTTCCAAATCAGTCAGATTCAATAGTTTCAGTATGGTTTTTTTAGATATAGTGGGTTATTGTGTGTGTCATGATGGTTCTAAATTTTATTTTAGATTAGGTAATTGACATAACTTCTATATCATAATCCATGTTCCAGACATCAGTGATTGGGGGTAATGTGTGTGACACATTAATCTTATTTTCTTTCCAAGTTTATTTTATTCTAGGCATTCTCAGTAGTTGCATGCCTTACTCCATCTACAGGTGGTTGGCATCACATTTGAGTTAAAATTTCATACAAGTTTATCTTTCTAAGTATTTAAGTTCTTGATTTGGATTTCACATAAGCATTTTACATCAGTTTCAGAGAGGCTTCATACAAGCCTAACCTCCATCTTTTCAAATGGCCAAGGATAGCCTAGTTTCTAGCATCTATTCAAGCTATCCATGCCACATTATTATATTTCCAAAGAATCCATGAGCTCTAGGATCAATTTCATATGATATCTATTCTATATCAATATCACTTCTTATCTTCATTTAGTGGGCAATGATGGAGCCAAAGGTCTAGCTAACTTTTGTATTCTTGAGCCACCTATTTAGAGGGATTGGACACATAGTTCATACATCGATTAACATATGGATGATTTTTTAACTTCAAATATTAGGTGATGATGGATACAAAGGGCTAACATTTGCATTCTTGATCCACATTCTATGGAATTGAGCACTCAATTCCATTCATAATATTACTCTTGATTCAACACACACTCAACATCATCCAACACATTCTAGTATCACAATGGGTTTTGTATTAGTTCATGTACCTAGTGAGGTATATTCATTTCTTTCTCTTCCTCTTACTCAACTCTTTTTCATTCTTAATTTAGATATATTTTATCTAGTAAGAACTGATCTACTTTATGCTTTCATCATAGATCCATAATTCATAGTGTGCTCTCTCTATGCACATCTAACATCACATAACTTCATGAGCTTCATCCTTATAGGTAAGTTCAAGTATGCATTTTATTTTCCTTTATCTTAGTATTTCACTTTTTTGCATCACTAGAATAAAGGAGGGGAAATATAGTCATGTCAAATGTGAAATTATACAAATTCAATATGGCTAACACATCTAATCCATAGGTCCTCATGTTGGCTCACACAACCCTTCTATGCTAATTCTTTCACTAGTTCCCAGTCATCTAAAGCTTTCTAGACTTAGCTTTTTTAGACCCAAGTATCCCTTTTAAGCCCAAATCTACCTCCCTAGGTCATTTTCATTCTAGAAAAAAACACCCAAATAGGATAAGAGTGATAGAACCTAGGGTGTCCTATTTTCAACAATGTTGTCCAAGTTCACTTTTAATTCTAACAATTAGATTCTTTTGGTTCCTTATATTTTCCCTTGTCATCCTAATGTAAATTCATTTAACCCACGATAATCCATATCCATATAAAAGGCCATTATAAGTCCATTTAGAAGGGTTGGCACTCATTTTTAAGAGAGATGTAAGAATACAAGCAAGCACACTCAAGTACTTATTATTTACACATAGCCTTCTAACATTATTTAAAACCTACTCAAGTCATTTTACCAGTCCCTATTGAGCTAAAACATATCCAATATTGCATTCTAATTACATTGATCATATACAAATTACACCAAGCACTTCAATGGGAGAATTATATTAGCTTGATCCCTCTTCAGAGTGTTGGTATGTAGGAAGCATGCCCATAAATGAGGTGTGAAGTGCATCCAATGTGTCTTTTACACACTAACCCCTTTACTCTCTTTCCCAATTTTACATGCAAGTTTAAGTGCCTAGAGCTCCAAAGAGTTTTGAATATTAAAATAGGCACACAACAAGCTCAGCAAGGTCTTAGACCCTAAAATTTTAGTGATAGGGTAACACATGCATTCCAAATAGAACCTAGAAAGCTTTCAGCCTCAAGATAATGGCATTAAAATAAGATTACAACATTTGATAATAGGGTATCCTATTTTTGATGCTCCTATCCAATCAAGAAATAAAGTCTAGATACCTATTTCCAACTATTTCTTAGTCCTGATCCTCTAGTATCAGACCTTGTCTCAGTCTAGATCAACTAGAATAAGCTAAGTTTTAATCTCTCTCACCTCCTCTTATATTTATAAAAAGGTAAAAATATAATCTATTTACACAAATTAGTAGGTTAATTCTTGCATATTTATTTACTAATTTACATTTCTTAGCTTTTTTTTATTTAGGAATATAACTCTAATATTCCAAAACAAATAAAATAAAAACCCACTCTCAAGCCTACAACACATGGACTATTTGTCCTATAAGAGATTACAAAAAAGAGATTGATCAAGTCCTTTTGACCACTTTTTATTCAAAATTTTCTAACCAATAACCATGGTCAAGTCCTTCTGACCTAAGGCCTTTAGTGAAACACTTGTTTCACAAGGAGCACCTATTCCTAAGGAATATCAATTCCTTCTAACCTACTATGAATACCTCCACCTTTGAACTAATATCTTCAACAACTAATGATGGATCTCTGATAACACAACAGCCTTCACTTTTTCACACACACTCTCAATACATCAAGAACCACCTTTTGGATCACTCTACACATTATTCATCCTCAATCTATAAGAGCACTATTCTAACATCAAAAATATGATTTATAGGTCACACACATAGTCCTCAATCTACTATATTTATCAACTTATCCACTAGGCACATATACTCTTCTCTTTCTTTTACTTTAACACTCACTACACTCACACAAAGAAATACCAGCCTTTCACAAGTCTCTTTCCAAGTCTAGAAACCATCACATTTAGTTTCACTATTTATAGAGCATTTATGATAAATAGCTTCTTGGTTGACCATTATAATTTCTTTAACCCTTAAATCTTCTCTCACATTAAGACATAGGTCAATACAATTCTCATAGGTTGGTCATAGAATCTATAAGTCATCTTTAAGTAGATACGTCTTTCAATTAGGCCCTTGTACTTCTTATAAGTCTCATGGAGAACTATTCACCCATTTGACATTTCATTAGACAAAATAAGAACATAGACCACTTCAAAATGCATACTTCCACTCTAGATGACCCATTTGACATCCTCAAATGATCACAATCATCTCTACAAACTTTTGCATATGCTCAAACAACTCAAATGATGACCTTGTACAAAGGAACACCATGAATGAACACATAATCAACTTCTTAAGCATTGTTCATACTTAATATATATTTATCATACCTTTAAAATCCATAAAAATTATCCTTATGGATTCTACAACACTCTCTAATAGCTAATTCATCATGAGATATCAAAATAACATAAAAACAAGCTTGAACAATCTTTTCAAGTTACTTGCAGGACATAATCAACTTTAGAACTCAATATCTTTCATTGTACATATATTCAAACCTTCTAACTAGGTTCACTAGATGCACCATGGAGTCTTCTTCAAATTTGATTTTACTATCACCTTTAAATTCAGCCTAGATCAAAAGTTATGGACAAAATATAAAGCATTGGTTTTTCCCTTTGTAAAATGCAAATATTCAAAACCCAACAGTCACAATTAGAATTTAAACACTTAAAATGTATCTCATGCCCTCACATCTTAGATTAAATACACATCATTGATATTTTTCAAATTTTAACTCATAGTGTGTCACTACCAAATGTTAAAATTAAAAAAATTGACCTCATCTCATGTAATATTGAAATCTTGACCATACACGCTCTATCAATCTCCTGTATGTAGATTAGTCTTTATCTGCATTAAACATTAGACACATTGAAATGATCTTCACTTAATACACACCATTTATTTATATATGTATGAAAATATAATCACTATTATATCGTATAATAAGCCTAATCTTTAGCTATGATCAATAATAAACTTTGAACACTTGTCCTCCTCTTGTTGCTTCTTAACATCTTGGAGCAAACACACTCCATCGATCTTTACCTTTTGAAAATTTGACTATGTATGGAAACCTTTGCAATCTATATATAAGGTCAAATTTTCACCTTCATATATTTCGCTTCACTCAAATTTATGTTCTCAAATTTGAACCATAGAAACTAGGAAAAATACTAAATAAACCCATATTACCATTTCCTCTTAAAATGTCCATGCATGCGATATATACCACCATCAACCCATTCATTTATATTTTTATACCATAGAGCTCTAGATATAAACAATTATCAACTAGATGAAATCCACTCATGCAAACAAGAAATTAGAGCATATAAAAATTCTTATGGGACCTCTTGAACATGTTCAATACTTTAGATTCATCCCTAATCATCTCTAACCATGCCAAAATAAAAGATTAACCAAGCTAACTTTAAGCATACTAAGACAAGCACATTACACACTGTCATTATCACTTATGCTATCAAGAAAATTCATCCACTTACTTTTACACCTCCATGACATCATTGAAAACTCTCCAATAATCTCCCTCTTTTTCATTGATGTCAACACACATCATATAACTCACCTTTCTTCTCTCTCTTCAAGCACTCTCACAATATAAACTTATTTCCTCTTTGACATAATGACAAATTGGGCACCAAATAATCCTAAGGACCTAAAAATACTACCATTAAGATAAGACCATCTTAGAAATATATTATAAACTTCCCCTTACCTTGAGCCTACCTATTCTTTCCTTGACAACTTCCTTTTGCTCAATGGCAACACTCTCTTCAACCAAGCATTGCAACCAATAAAAAAACACACACAAAAACATTAAAATCTGATGGAACTCACTAAAAAACATATAAAAGGGACTCCCCCTAATATTATTGAGCAATTTCACCTCTTGAACATCTTCAGATCTCTACACACCATGAAGAACCACCATAAAGGGTTAATAACCTTCTCTCTCAAACCATCTCAAGGACCACCAAAAGAACTTCATGCCACTTGATAAATATAAAACATGAGCTAAACTATTCTTGAGAACTCACCTTGAAATACTTATGCCTTATTATTTTGGAGAAACTAAACAAAAAACACTCTTCTTCCCACTAGGCCTATCTAGTCTTCTTGTAGCCCTACTTGGAACTTGCAAAGCCCACAACTTTATGTAGACATAACTTCAATACATGAAACTTCATATCTAGATCACTCTCATACTCCCCCTCAATCACACCAACTTTCATCACCTATCACATCTTTTATAACATACTTCCTTCATAAACCTACTGGCTAATTAGACCTCCATTTTGACAAAAACTTGAATATATTGAAATCCACAAACCTTCAAATCTCTATTAAGCTTGATTTGATAACCCATTTGTCCCATTAACCTATTAATAAGCCTCAAAACTCAAGTCATAAAATAAGCCACTTTTCTAGTAGAGCCCAAAACCCTAGAATCTCAAAATAAATAAGGTCAACAAACCTCCTTCTAGTCAACATCCACCTCTAAAACTTCTTGTACACCTAGAGATAACCATTACACACTTCTAGTCCAATATTTGATCTTCCACATATGTTATAACCCATACATCCTATAACCTATTTTATGCCTACTTTCCCTTAACCCAAAATTAAGAAAACCAAGAGCACTAAAAAATCTTCAATTGGCACAAACAGGATCATCAAGACACAAAACTACCTAGAACTCACCATAAATAAGTGCATAGACAATTTTTAGAATCAAACTATTCTTGATATTAAATCAATCTCATTAGGCCACATGGAAATACCCATTTTGACCCTATAGACATTGCATATATAGCAACACTTGCTTCTCCATTGAAAGGAGTCTCTTAATAAGTATAGACAAAGACACCCTACTTCATAATGTCCTAAAATAGTGGAGTTTCTTAATAATAAGTATAGTATGAAACTAGGATTTTCCCACAACTCCTCATATTCCTTTTTATCCTTGGTCATTTGATACTTATAGTTCTTATTATTCTTATTAGGCTTAAAATAATTAACATGCTCAGTCACTACAACATTCTCCTTCTCTTCCAATATATAATTGACAATAAATGGAGACAACAAAGATTCATGACATGCCTCTTCATTTAAAGAATCTTCTTTGAAGTTAGAACCTCATCACTAGGCACTAACAACTAATGTTCTTTGCATGAAACTTGCTTAGAAATAATAAAATGTTTACTTGGATCCATACATACCTCATAACTAGCATCAACCAACACTTTGGTCTTCTCTTTGAGCTTGATCTCTTAATTCTCAATATGAGTAGACAATGAGATCCCTTGGCACTCTTTAACTTCTAAAGCATTCTCCACCATAGCAAATATATTACTTGGACTTGTAGACTCATCATGATTCATACTTATCACCTTTTTTTTCCATGAGATAATTTACCTTCTTCCTTGCACTCTAGGATTTTAATTTAAGCTATTCTAACTTACAGGCCTCTACTTTTATAATCTAGCAATGTAACCAATTTTTTCATAGTTGTAGAAAACAATACTCCTTGATAGAAACTCATCTTGTCTTACCTTATTTGGACAAAAGATATCAATGTGTCCAATTTCATGACTATTGAAACAAACTACTCCTTTTGAAGAAGACTTACCTTGCCTTTCCTTATTTGGAAAATACTTAGAAAAGTTTACCTTATTAAGATAATTGAAGCACTTAACTTTGCTCACACCTTTTGACTGATTAACTCCATCATAGTTCCAAGTAAATTCATTTCTAACAAGTCTCTTACATTCTCTAACATTATGACCAAATTGATTACATGTGTAATAGTAACCATTAAAACTTGTATACGTCATGGCATTTGGTTGCCTGGTCTAAATTTTCCTCATTCTGATAGCACCTTCATTTATTGTCTAATGATTTGTCTTCAAAGTATGATTGTCCTTGTTCACAACAATCTTCAATTTGTCTTGAGTTGCATTCTCTTGTTCTTATTTGTATCTAAGACAAGTTCTATCACTTTCATGCTTTTCATCATTAAAAATACTTTTTAGATCACTTGAGCTCATTTCAAATCTCACAAATGACTTCACCTTACTATATATCTTCTCTAACTCATATTTCAATGACTCATTTTCAATCACATACCTTGAACATTCATCTTCTTTAGTTTTCAAGATTGTAGATAGGATTTCTAATTGATAGCTAAGATGCTTCACTATATCTTCATGCTCCTTGGTATCTTCATTCATTCTTACCTAATACACATTAAATTTCTTCTCATAGTCTTTAAGTTGAGACTTCATCTTCTTGTTAATATTCTTCTCAATCTTCAATTCTTCAAAAACATTTGTCAATTTAGTCTCATAGTCTACCTCATTTTCATCATCATCTAAGTTAATCTATGTATACTCCTTTTGATGTGATAAACTTCCTTCCTCAGCCATGAATAGGGCTTCATCTTCAACAAGACCATCATATTCAGGATCACACTCTGAGTCACTATCTTCACTCTCATTTGATGAATTGTAGTATTTATTAGTGTAGAGACTCCTCTTATTCTTGAAGAACTTATTTTTGTTTTCATACTTTCTAAATCCTTTCTTCTTCTTTTCAGACTTGTGTGTCTTCTTTTCTTCTTCTTGGTCTTCATCATGCTCTTCATCATCATTATTCTTATACTTATGAGGGTACTTATTATCAAAATGTCCTTCCTCTCCACAATTTAAGCATTTGAAGGCTAATTTACCCTTATACTTTCTTGAAACTATTTTAAATTTCCTTGTAAACAAAGCAATTAGTTCATCCTCATCAACATTAAAAATGTCATCCTCCTTGGGATTTTTACCTTCAAAATTTATTTTTGGCTTCATTTCTATCTTGAATGTTACTTCCTTATTTGGTGGTATATCATCATTTAATATAATATCATAAGTAGTAAGGGTGTCATGCAATTGATCCATCTTTAATTGAGTAAGATCATGAATTGATTCTATAACAGATACTCTTGAATAAAACTTGAAGGATAGAGACCTTAATAATTTTTGAACTACAATAGCCTCTTCAAGGTTCTCTCCATGACCTCTAATGATGTTCACAATATCATGAACTCTCTCTAGAAAGGATGACACAAGATCTTCTTCCTTCATCTTGAGACTTTCAAATTACCTTTTATGAGTCTACAACTTAGCAAGCTTGACCTTTGAATCTCCTTCATATATGATCTACTTTTTTTCCCAAATCTCTTTAGAAGATTTAAAATGGATTACCTTGGTGAACTTAGTCTCTATAATACCACAAGTGATGTCATTCACTGCCTTAAAATTATTGTCAAATATTTTCTTGTTTTCAACACTAGATGGAGGAGTAGTAGGAGCAACATAAATATCCACATTAGATTATCATACATCAAACCCTAGGGACATAATGTATTTCCTCATCCTTTCACTCCAAAAATCATAATTAGATCCATTAAACATTAGTGCTCACTTAGTATATAAACCTCCTTGCATTTTATGACTACCCATATTTTACCTTGGATCACCTTCAAGATATCAATCCTTTATCAAAGGACTTGATCTGATACCAATTATTAGAGGTATAATCAATCAGGGGGAGGGGGTGAATCAGTGAGCCTAGATATTTCAATTTTAATTTAAATGCTTTTAAACTATTAAAAAATCAACATATATCAGTTTGATCAAATAATATTAATAAAAAAAGCTCATTCATTCAATGCATATACAAGATCAAATACACAACACATAGTTTATATGTGAAACCCACATGGGGAATAAAACCCACTCTTTAGCCTATAACACATAGAATACTTATCTAATAAGAGATTACAAAAAAGAGACTAATTGGTTCCTTCTAACTAGGATTTAGTGAAACATCAATTTCAAAATGAGCACCTTCCCCTAAGATGATCAAGTCCTTATGACTAATGTTTGGTCAAGTACTTCTGACCAGTAACCTTATTCAAGTCCTTCTAGCCTAAGGCCTATAGTGAAACACCTCTTTCATAAGAAAAACCTACCCATAAGGAAGATCAATTCTATTTGACCTCTTATGAACACCTCTACCTTTGAATTGATGCCTTCAACACCTGATGATGGACCTATGATAACATAGACCCATTAAATTCTTCACACACTCTCTCAATGAATCCAAATCTAAATTTTGGATCACTCTACACTTTGCTCATCCTCAATCTACAAAAACATTATTTTAACATCAAAATATGACCTATAAGTCATACACATAATCCTCAATCTGCTCTGCTTATCAACCTATACACTAGGAACATCTACTCTTCTTCATCCTTCAATTCAATTCTCACTACAATCACACAAATAAATATTAACCTCTCACAAATATCTTTCCAAGTCTAGAAACCATCACATTTGGTTTCATTATTTATAAAGCATTCATGATAAATAACTTCTTAGTCAACCATTAGACTTGCCTTAATATTTAAATATTCTCTCACAATAAGACAAGGCTCAACATAATCCTCACAGGTCAATCATATCATCTATGAGTCATCCTTAAGCATCTACACCTTTCAATTAGGCCCTTGTAGCTCTTATAGGTCTCATGGAGACTTATTCACCCATTTATCACTTCATTAAGCAAAAAAAGAATATAAGACCACTTACAAATGAATAGGTCAACTCAACATGACCCCTTTAATATCCTCAAATGATCACAATCATCTTTACTCACCTATGTGTATGCTCAAATAACTCAAACAATGACCTTGTACATAGGAACACCATGAATGAACACATAGTCAACTTATCATGCATTAGTCATAATCAATATAGATTTATCCCACCTAAAAAACACATATAGATTATCCTCATGGAGTTTAAAACACTCTCCAATATCCAATTCATAATTAAATATCAAAATAACATCAAAACAAACTTGAATAATCTTCTAAGGTCACTTGCAGAACATAGTCAAACAACCAGACAATTTTTGAGCTCAATATCTATGATTGTACATAAATTAATACCTTTTAACTAGGTTCACTATATTCACCATAGATTATTATTCAAATTTCTCTTTTATATCACCTTTAAATTCATCTTGGATAAGAAGTTATGGATAAAATAAAAAGCATTAGTTTTTCCCTTTGCAAAATGCAAATATTCAAAACCCATCAGTCACAATTAAAATTTAAAAAACTTAAAATATATCTCGTGTCATCACATCTTAGAGTAAATACACACCATCGATATTCTTCAAATTTTAACTCGTAGTGTGTCACTACCAAATGTTAAACTTCAAACAATTGACCTCATCTCATGCAATCTTAAAATCTTGACCATATATGATATGTCAATCTCATGTATGTAGCTCATAATTTATCTATATTAAACATTTGACACCTTGAAATCATCTTCACTTGATAGAAACCATCGATTTGTATATGTATGAACATCTAATCACTATTATATCTTAGAAAAAGCCTGATATTTACCTATGCCCAACATCAAACTACCTAGAACTCACCATAAAGAAGTCCATAGACATTTTTTAGTGTCAAACTATTCTTGACATTGCATCAATCTCATTAGGCCACCTAGAAATATCCATTCTGGCCCTACAAAAACTACATACATATCAACACTTGCTTCTACACTAAAAGGAGTCTCTAAGAAGTATAGATAAAGACACCCTATTTCACGATGTCCTAAACTAGTGTGAAACCAGGAGTTGCTCACAAATTCTCATATTCCTTCTCATCTTTAGTCATTTGATACTTTTAGTTCTTATAATTATTATTAGGATTAAAATAAACAACATGATCAATCACTACAACATTCTCCTTCTCTTCTAAGATAGAATTGATAATACATGGAGACAACAAAGATTCATGACATACTTTTTCATCTAAATAATCTTCTTTTCTATTCTAAACCTCATCACTAGGCACTGGCACTAATGTTATTTTCATGAAAATTTCTCAAAAAGAATAAAACGTTTACTTGGATCTATACATACCTCAGAACTAACATCAGCCAACACTTTGGTCTTCTCTTTGAGCTTGGTCTCTTCATTCTCAATATGAGCAGACAATGAGAGCCCTTGGCACTCTTTAACTTTTGAAGCATAATCCACCATAGTAAATAGATTACTTGGACCTGTAGACTCATCATGATTCATAATTATCAACTTTGGTTTCCATGTTTTAACATGTCTTCTTCCTTGTACTCTAGGATCCTAATTTAACCTATTCTGACTTATAGACCTCTACTTGTATAATCTAGCAATGTAACCAATTTTTTCATAGTTGTACAAAACAATACCCTAAATGGAAACTCAGCTTTTATTACCTTTTATGGACAAAAACTATCAATGTGTCCAATTTCATGAAAATTGAAATAAACTACTCCTTTTGAAGAAGACTTACTTTGCCTTTTCTTATTTGGATAATGCTTAGCAAAGTTTATCTCATTAAGATAGTTGAAGAACTTAACTTTGCTCACACATTTCAACTATTTAACCCCATCATAGTTCCAAGAAAATTCATTTCTAACAAGTCTCTTGTATTCTCTAATCTTATGACCAAATTGATTACATGTGTAACAGTAACCATTAAAACTTGTATACCTATTGCCTTGGGTTCTTGATCTAATTTGTCTTCATTATGCTATCACCTTCATTTATTGTCTGATGATTTATCTTCAAAGTATGATTGTCTTTGTTCACAATAGTCTTCATCTTATCTTTAGTTGCATTCTCTTGTTCTTCTTTGTATCTAAGACTAGTTCTATCACTTGCATGCTTTTCATCATTCAAAATATTTTGTAGATCACTTGAGCTCCTTTCAAATCTAAAAAATGACTTCACTTTACTAGATGTCTTCTCTAACTCATATTTGAATGAATCATTTTCAATCACATACCTTAAACATTGATATTCTTTAGTTTTTAAGCTTGTAGACAAGATTTCCAATTAATAGTTAAGATGCTTGACTATATCTTCATGTTTCTTGGTGTCTTCATTCATTATTACATCATACACACTAAATTTCTCCTCATAGTCTTTGAGTTGAGACTTCATCTTCTTATTAATCTTCTTCTCAATATTTAGTTCTTCGAAAGCATTTGTCAATGTAGTCTCATAGTCCACCTCATATTCATCATCATCTAAATCACTCTATGTATACTCCTTTTGATGTGAGAAACTTCCTTCCTCATCCATGAATAGGGATTCATCTTCAACTAGACCATCATCTTCATGATCGCACTCTGAGTCACTTTCCTCACTCTCATCTGATGAATTATAGTCTTTATTAGTGTAGAGACTCCTCTTGTTCTTGAAGAACTTATTGTTGTCATATTTTTTGAATCCTTTCTTCCTCTTATCAGACTTGTATGTCTTCTTTTCTTCATCTTGGTCTTCATCATGATCTTCATCATCATTCTTCTTATACTTATGAGGGTAATTATTAGCAAAATGTCCTACCTCTCCATAATTGAAGAATTTGAAGGGTAATTTACCCTTATACTTGCTTGAAACTATTTTTAATTTCCTTGTAAACAAAGTAATTAGTTCATCCTCATCAATATCAAAAATGTCATCCTCCTTGGGTTTTTTAACCCTAGAAATTTCTTTTTGTCTTCATTTCTATATTAAATGTTTCTTCCTTATTTGGTGCTATATCATCATTTAATCTAATCTCATAGGTAGTAAGGGTGCCATGCAATTGATCCATATTTAATTGAGTAAGATCATGACTTTATTTTATAGCATATACTTTTGAATCAAACTTGAGGGATATAGAACTTATACTTTTTGAACTACAATATCCTCTTCAAGGTTCTCTCCAAGACTTCTAATGATGTTCACAATCTCATCAACTCTCTATAGAAAGGATGCCACAGAATCTTCTTCCTTCATCTTCAAACTTTCAAATTGCCTTTTGTGAGTCTACAACTCAGCAAGCTTGACCTTTGAATATCCTTCATAAATGATCTACATTTTATTCCATATCTCTTTATTAGATTTACAATAGATTACCTTGGTGAACTTAGTCTTTGTAAAACCAAAAGTGATGTCATTCATTACCTTAAAATTATTGTCAAATAGTTTGTTTTTTATAATACTAGATGGAGGAGTAGTAGGAACAACATATGTTAAGCACAAAATATACTAAGAGGGGATGGGGGTGAATCAATATATTATATATCTTTTACTTAATCTAATTTCTTTTCTCTAACCACTTAATCACACATTCAAGCTGAAACAATAATATGCACCAGAGAGAGAGAGAGAGAGAGAGAGAGAGAGAGTAGATTTTTACGTGGAAAACCAAATTGGAAAAAACCATGGAGAACAATCTCAAGTATATGAATGAACACCAACTCAAATTATAAATTTTTCAAGCACCAACTTATAGGAGAACCAATGTAATAAATATTTGTGATCACTAACCCATAGGAGCACTAACCCCTCTTGCGTATAAAAAACAACTATCTCTCAATGATGCTTACTCAAAAAATGATAGAACTCTACAATATCTCCTATTTTTCTCTCTTCAAAAATAAATACAAACCATGTACTCTCTTTAATATTAAAAATGTCTTCTCAAGCCTTTATTTTTATCTTTACAAATGACCTCTGGCATTCACCCTATGTGACCCTTTAATCCTCATAGAAAATGGTGCCAAACTTGCATGACCCTTCATATCCTTGCACTCAAAAAGTCACATGGTGACTCTTCATAATCAAAAGCATCCTTTCCTCTTTTGTCTTTATCTTTGTGACTTTTCATATTCTTCAACGTGTTCCTTCATAGAAAAATGTGTCATACCCTCTTTTGTCTTCACATGGTGACTCTTGGAATTCATCAAGATGACTCTTCATGATAAAATGCATCCCATTCCTCTTTTGTTTATACCTCATGACTCTTTAAATTCTCTATGGGCCCTCTTTTGATTTATATTCAACCAAAAATATATTCATTAATATTAAATAAATATTAACACACATTAGCTAAGATATAAATATTAAAAAAATAATTAAATATAATGGGGCCTTTATCACCAACACTAGACCTTTGACATTAATGATAATATTTCCAACAATCTCCCTCTTTGTCATTGATAGCAACCTCAAACTAAAACTACCACATCTTGAAACCTATACTGCACATGTCAACCTACACATACTACCATCTAAAAAACATACAGTAACTCCCCCTTACTATAGAAACCTATACCTACTCCTTGTACTTATTCCTTGTGCCTATTTCTATATATATACCTATACCTATTTCTATTCTTCTCCCCTTTTGACATCAATGACAAAGGGCCTACCTGGAGCTAACACTTAGCTCCTTGTCAACTGATGTTGATCCTCAATGACAAGAAGTAAAATAAATTACTCCGAGATTCTCCTGAAGATACTCAAATGTGTTTTTTGGTAGTGCCTTTGTGAAAATATCTATAATCTACTCTGTAGTACTGATATATTCCATCTTAACTTATTGATTTGCAACCTGCTCTCTCAAAAAGTGATTAATGATGCGAATATGTTTTGTTCTTGAATTCATCACTAGATTCTTTGAAATATTAATAGCATTTATGTCGTCACAAAAAAAAGAAATAGGTTCATCATATTTTACCTTGATATCTTCCAAAGTTTTCTTTATTTAAAGCACTTGAGTACAACACAATACCACTGCAATATATTCTACTTTAGCTATATGAAGTGATACTAATTTTTTCTTTTTGCTTAGCCATGATACTAAGATATCACTAATGAAGTAAGCTCCTCCACTTGTGCTCTTTCTATCATCTAAGAAACTTACCCAATCTGAATCTATATAAGCAACCAAAGTGAAATATCTACCCGTGAGATACCACAATCCATAATCCAATATCCCCTTGATATATCTAAATATTATCTTCACTAACTAAACATGATTGTCTTTTGGAGCTGATTGATATCTTACAACCATACCTACTACATGGATGATGTCTAGCCTTGATGCTATCAAATATAAAAGACTAACAATCATAGATCTATATAAAGATTGATCTACAATAGGTGAATCTTCATCCTTGCTCACCTTATTTCCTATACAAATTGGTGTGCCAACTAGTGAAAAATATTCAAAACCAAATTTATTCAAGATTTCCTTGGCATATTTACTTTGAGATATGAAAATTCCTTTATCTGACTGAAATATATGTAATCTTCAAAAAAATTACAATTCTCCAAGCATAGACATCTCAAATTCTTTTTGCATATTATCAAAAAATTATTTTGTCATCTTATCAATGTTTCCTCCAAAAATGATGTCATAAACATATACCACAACAATCAATTGATGTTCACCTTCTATTTTGATGTAGAGATTACTTTCATCAAATCCTCTCTTAAAACCTTAATCTTGTATGTACTTATCAAGTCTTTCATACAAAGCTATGGGAGCTTGTTTCAATCCATACGTTTCTTTATTTAATCTATATACATGACTACTAATATTTGAGAGAATAAATCCTTCAAGCTGCTCAATGTAGACATATTCTTCTAGATTTCTATTTAGGAAGGTAGATTTGACATCCATCTGAAACACTTTGAAATTTTTAAACACTGCATATGCAAGAAACATTTTAATATCCTCTAGCATTGATATTGGTGTAAAAGTTTCTTCAAAATCTATTCCCTAAATTTAAGCATATCCTTTACATACTAATCTTGCTTTATTCCTAGTCACTTTTCTATTTTCATTCAACTTATTTCTATAAGCCCATTTTATTCCTATCACATTGTGATCTTTTGGTCTAGGCACTAATTCCCATGTATCATTATTTTATATCTTATTTAATTCTTTATCCATTACCTTAACCTAATGCTTATTATGTCTAGCTTCTGAAAAAGTTTTAGGCTGAATTTTGAATAACAAAGAAAAATTAACTTATTCAGATTCACTTACCATCATTCTTCTAGTGCAAATTCCTTCATTTATTTCCTCGAATGATGTCACTTTAATTATGATTTCTCTAAAAAAATTTGGATGTGGTTTTGGTGTCTTTTTTCTCTTTCTTCTCATCTTCATCTGATTCTTCAAAATCTTCCTCTTCAATGATTTTAGAAATGTCTACTAGATCACTGATTCTTTATGTTCCATCTTCTTCTATCCTGACACTTGTACTTTCAATAATTTTCTTGTTTATTTTGATATAAAATTTATAATATTTTTTTTTTAATAATAACCAATAAATATACCTTCATCTGCTCTAGATTCAAACTTACCAAGTTTTTCATCGGTTCTCTTTATGAATCATCTACTGCCAAAAACTCTAAAATAATCAATTGTTGATGGTTTATCTTTCCATTGCTCATAAAAAGTCTTGTCACTATTGACTCTCAATAATAATCTATTTTGAATATGCACCGTTATAGCAACTACCTCTCTTCAATATTTATTTAGTATCTTGGATTTATTTAGCATTGTCCCCACCATCTCCTAAACTATTATATTTATCCATCTAACTAATCCATTTTGATGTGGATTTTTGGCTACTAAATAATGTTTTTTTATTCCATGGTCTTCAAAAAACTCAAAAAACTGATCTGAAATGAATTCTCCTCCTCAATATGATCTTAGACACTTAATCTTCAAATTGGTTTTATTCTCAACTAATGCTTTGATATGTCTAAAATATTTTGATTTTTTTTTTAAATATTAATCAATTCATACATGAAAAATCATCAATAAGTAACATGAAATATTTCTCACCTTGATTACTTTGAGTTCTCATAGGTCTACACATGTCAGTGTGAACAAGCTTTAACATCTAAGTGGTCAAGTACTCTTTTGTTTTCAACCATCTTCTGCCCTGCTTCCTATGCTAACAAGGTTTACAAACCATGTTAGATGGCTTTGTAATCTTTGGAATATTTCTCATTTCTTACTTATTATTGATGTTGACAAGATTGTTAAAATTTATGTGTTCCATTCTCCTGTGCTATAGCCAACTTTATTCAATCTGACTCAAACAATATCTTTGACCTTTGGTATCTAATAACATATACACATTATTACCTATTCTTTGAGCATCTGTAACCAACACATCTAAATTTTTTCTCCTAATTTTAAAACCTTATACATAAAAATTTAGTGTGTACCCCTAATCACACATTTAACTTACACTCAAAAGATTATGCTTAATACCTTCTACATAAAAAAACATTTTTAGTTTTAGTTCAACCATTATCCAAACTTAGTGTACCTTTTTAGAAATTTTGGTAGTAGTATTATCTATGAATTTCACTATGCCACCATTGATCTTCTTCAAGGTTATGAACTTGCTTTTGTCTCCTGTCATATGTCTCAACATCCACTATCAATGAGCCATGGCTTTTCTTCATTTCTTACATGTAAAACTGTCTGCACCAACATAAATTTTCTAGGTTGTTTCTTCTACCATGAACCTGTCTAAACTTTCTTCTTGATGAATGGAGCCTTGAAACTCTGGTCCTTCTTGACTGAATCAAACATGCTTATATATTACCTGGCTATGTGTCTAAATTTTTTGCACTTGTAACATATTATGGCCTCTTCATTAAATCCTGATAGAGGAGCAAAAGAGTTGTTTCTTCTACTTGACTCTGCATGACTTTCCTTCTTATTTTTTAAATTATTATCCCTTTTTTGACATTCTATTTTCTTATGACCATATCCATTATAATAAAAATAGTAACCATAAAAATAAGACTTGTTTGTGTATCTCTGACCTGATTAGCTTTTATAGCTTTGTTCCTTCTAACCTTCTTTATTTGAGATGTCTTCTATATTCTTAACTTCTTCCTTTTTATTTCCTTTTTTGTAAGAGATTTAACATAGATCTTTCCTTTTTCTTTATCTATGAAAGTAGTGGCCTCCCTTTTCTATTTTTAAAATCCGATACCTATCTTATTTGACATTGATCTTTGACTTTCTAATATCTTATTCAACATATTAGTGTTATTCTCAAATTTTGAATCACTGGCTGCTCTATCATTGATTGCTTTATTTTTTTCTCAAGATCTGCTTTTAAAGAAGTAATTTACATCAAATACCTTTCACATTCTTTACTTACTTTTTTACAATTGTGTCATTAGATCTTCTTCATTCTTCTTGGCTTTTTCAAAGTGTGCTTATAGATCTTCAATTGTTTCCTTTGACTCCTTTTCATATTTTTTGATTTGGAGATTTAATCTTTGATTTTTCTTCTTAAGAGATTTTAACTCTTTTAAGGCACAAATGAGTTATCCTTCTAGATTCACTTCAGCTTCATCCTATTCTTCTTCTTGATCATCTATACTTTTACTTTTGGAGGCATCTTCATGTATGGCCATAATAAACTTTCTTCTTCTTCTGAATTACTGACCCCACTATCTTCGACTGAGCTAGGATCTTTAGAATATAAACTCTTCTTCTTGAATCCCTTCTTGAATTTTCCTTTGAAATTCTTCTTGTATGTAGACTTTTCTTCCTCATTATCACCATTACCCTTATCTGGGCACTTAGCTACAAAATGTCCAATCTTTTCATAATTAAAACATTTAAAAGATAATTTTCCTTGATATTTACATGTACCCTCTTTTGGTTTATGAATGAGTAGAGCTCCATTGTCATCTTCATCATCTCTAGAACTATCACTTTACTCTTGAATCTTAGCCTTATCTTTTTTTTATGTCTTGAAAGTAGCTTCTCTCTTTGAGGGTTTCTCTTGTTCAGTATGCATCTCATATGCCATAAGAATACCATGTAGCTCATCCATATTTAGCTTGGCTAAATTCTTCATCTCTTCAATTGTCAAAACTTTTGCATTATATCTCAATGGTAGAGATCTCAAAATTTTTGGAACAACAATTGATTCTTCTAACTTTTCTCCAAGACCTTGAATTTGATTAACTATTTGATCAACCTGTAAAAGATAACTTGCTATATTTTTTTCCTCTTCCATCTTCAAACTCTCAAACTATCTTTTGAAAGTCTAAATCTTAGCTTGCTAAACCTTTCCATTAACTTTGTAAATATTCTCAAGTTTTACCCAAATTTGATGAGCAGATTTACATTACATGACTTTAACAAATTTTAATTCACATAAACTACATAAAAGAACATTTAAATATTTAGCATTATTTTCACTTGGCTTCTTTTTTACCATAGTAGTTACAAGTGTCTATGGCTATGCATATTCCTCCACCACTACTTGTCAAATATCGAATCCAAGGGCCATTAAATAAGTCTTCATCCTTATGATCTAAAAAGTATAATTTGTTACATCAATCAAAGGTGCCTTATTTGTAGAAAAACCTTCATGTGATCCAGCCATCATGCTTTCTTGATCTACCTTCAAGATGTAAATTTTTTTCAAAAGGAACCTACTCTGATACCAATTATTAATCATGAAATATACTAAGAGGTGGGGTGAATCAATATATTATAAATCTTTTACTCAATCTAATTTATTTTATTTAACCACTTAATCACACATTAAAGATATGCAATAAAATTGAAATAATAATATGCACCACATGAGAGAGAGAGAGAGAGAGTAGATTTTTACATGGAAACCCAAAGTGGAAAAAACCATGGAGAATAATCTCAAGTATATGAATGAGCACCAACTTATAGGAGCACCAACCCCTCTTGTGTATAAAACACAACTATATCTCAATGTTGCTTACTCAATAAACGATAGAACTCTATAATATATCCTACTTTTCTCTCTTCAAAAACAAATACAAACCATGAATTCTCTTTCATATTACAAATGGATTTTCAAGCCTTTATTTATAGCTTTGCAAATGACCTTTGGCATTTATCCTTTGTGACCCTTTAATCCTCATAGAAAATGGTGCCAAACTTGCATGACCCTTCATATCCTTGCATTCAAAAAGTCACATGGTGACTCTTCATAAGCAAAATCATCCTTTCCTCTTTTGTCTTTATCTTGGTGACTTTTCATATTCCTCAAAGTGTCCCTTCATGGAAAAATGAACCATACCCTCTTTTGTCTTCACATGGTAACTCTCAAAATTCCTCAAGATGACTCTTCATGAGAAAATGTGTCCCATTCCTCTTTTATCTTTACCCCATGACTCTTTGACTTCTCCATGGGCCCTCTTTTGACTTATATGGAACCAAAAATATATTCGTTAATATTAAATAAATATTAACACACATTAGCCAAGATATGAATATTAAAAGCATCATTAAATGTAATGGCGCCTTTATCATTAATATTAGACCTTTGACATCAATGATAATATTTCCAATAACATAAACATCCATAATAGATTTCCATACATCAAAACCTAAGGACATAATGTATGTCCTCATCCTTGTACACCAAAAAGTATAATTGGATCCATTAAACATTAGTTCTCACTTAGTATATAAGCCTCCTTGCATTTGATGACTACCCATATTGTACTTTAGATCACCTTCAAGCTATCAATCATTTACCAAAGGACCCAATCTGATGCCAATTGTTAGAGGTACAATCAATGAGGTGGAGGGGTGAATCAGTGAGCCTAGATATTTCAATTTCAATTTCAATCCTTTCAAACTATTAAACAATTAACATATATCAACTTGATCAAACAATATTAACAAGAAAGCTCATTCATTCAATGCATACACAAGATCAAACACACCACACATAGTTTCTTAAGGTAACCCTCATGGGGAATAAAACCCACTCTTAAGCCTATAACACATGGACTAATTCTCTTATAAGAGATTACAAACAAGAGACTAATCAATTCCTTCTAACTAGGCTTTAGTGAAACATCAATTTCACAAGGAGCATCTACCCTTAAGATGATCGAGTCCTTATAACTACCTTTTGTTCAAGTTCTTTTGACTATTGACCTTGGTCAAGTCCTTATGACCTAAGGCCTTAAGTGAAACACCTTTTTAACAATGAGAACTTACCCTTAAGTAAGATCAAGTCCATTTGACCTCTTATAAACACCTCTACCTTTGAACTGATGTCTTCAACACCTGATGATGGATCTATGATAACATAGACCCATTAAATTGTTCACACACTATCTCAATACATCCAAATCCACCTTTTGGATCACTCTACGCTTTTCTCATCCTCAATTTGTAAGAACATTATTTTGACATCAAAAATATGACCTATAGGTCATACACATAGTCCTTAATCTGCTCTACTTATCAACCCATACACTAGGCACATCTAATTTCTCTATCCTTCACTTTAATGCTCACTACACTCACACAAATAAATACCAACCTCTCACAAATCTCTTTCCAAGACTAGAAACCATCACATTTGGTTTCACTATTTCTAGAGCATTCATGATAAATACCTTCTTAGTCAACCATTAAAATTTCCTTAATATTTAAATCTTCTCTTATATTAAGACAAGGCTCAATACAATCCTTACAGGTCAATCATATCATCTATGAGTCATCCTTAAGCATCTACACTTTTCAATTAGGCCCTTGTAGCTCTTATAGATCTCATGGAGACTTATTCACCCATTTAGCACTTCATTAATTAAAACAATAATATAGAACCACTTACAAATGTATAGGTACACTCCACATGACCCTTTTAATATCCTCAAATGATTACAATCACCTTTACTCACCTTTGTGTATGCTCAAACAACTTAAACAATGACCTTGTACATAGAAACACCATGAATGAACACAAAATCAACTTATTAAGAATTGTTCATATTCAATATAGTTTGATCACACATAAAAAACAATATATATATATTATCCTCATGGAGTCTAAAACACTCTCCAATATCCAATTCATTAATAGATATCAAAACAACATCAAAACAATCTTGAACAATCTTCTCGAGTCACTTGCAGGACATAGTCAAACACACAATCAACTTTGGATCTCAATATCTTTGATTGTAAATAAATTAAGACCTTCTATCTAGGTTCACTAGATGAACCATGGAGTCCTCTTCAAATTTTATTTTTATAACACCTTTAAATTCATCCTAGGTCAAAAGTTATGGACAAAATATAAAGCATTAGTTTTTTCCTTTGAAAAATGCAAATATTCAAAACCCAATAGTCACAATTAAAATTTAAACACTTAAAATGCATCTCGTGCCATCGCATCTTAGATTAAATACACACCATCGATATTCTTCTAATTTTAACTCATAGTGTGTCACTACCAATTGTTAAACTTCAAACAATTGACCTCATCTCGTGTAATATTGAAATCTTGACCATATATGCTCTATCAATCTCTTGTATATAGCTTAATATTTATTTATATTAAATATTGGACACCTTGAAATCATCTACACTTAATATACACTATTAATTTGTATATGTATGAACATTTAATCACTTTTATATCTTAGAAGAAACCTAATTTTTACTTATGCTCAACATCAAACTTCAAACACTTGTCCTCATCTCGCTGCTTCTTGACATCATGGAGAAGACATGCTCCATTGATATTTACCTTGTGAAAATTGATTACATGTGTAACAATAACCATTAGAACTTGTATTACTCATGACATTTGATTGCCTAATCTGATTTGTCTTCATCCTACTACCACCTTCATTTATTGTCTAATGATTTGTCTTCAAAGTATGATTGTCCTGGTTCACAATAGTCTTTATCTTGTCTTGAGTTTCATTCTCTTGTTCTTCTTTGTATCTAATACTAGTTTTATCACTTTCTTTCGTTCCATCATTTAAAATATATTGTAGATCACTTGAGCTCTTTTCAAATCTCACAAATGACTTCACCTTACTAGATGTCTTCTCTAACTCATATTTCAATGACTCATTTTCAATCACATACCTTGAACATTCATCTTCTTTAGCTTTCAAGCTTGTAGATAGGATTTATAATTGATAGATAAGATGCTTGAGTATATCTTCATGCTCATTGGTATCTTCATTCATTATTACCTCATACATACTAAATTTTTCCTCATAGTTTTTGAATTGAGACTTCATCTTCTTGTTAATCTTCTTCCCAATCTTTAGTTCTTCAAAAACATTTATCAATGTAGTCTCATAGTCCACCTCATATTAATCATCATTTAAATCACTCTAATATACTCCTTTTGATGTGATAAACTTCATTACTTGGCCATGAATAGGGCTTCATCTTCAACATGACCATCATCTTCATGATCACACTTTGAGTCATTGTCTTCACTCTCATATGATGATTTGTAGTCTTTATTAGTGTATACACTCCTCTTTTTCTTGAATAATTTCATATTGTTGTCCTACTTTCTTAATTTTTTTTCCCTCTTATCAGGCTTGTATGTCTTCTTTTCATCATCTTGGTCTTTATCATCATTCTTATTATACTTATGAGGGTACTTATTATCAAAATTTCCTACATCTCCACAATTGATGCATTTGAAGGGTAATTTACCCTTATAATTGCTTGAAACTATTTTTAATTTCCTTGTAAATAAATCAATTATTTCATCCTCATCAAAATAAAAAATGTCATCCTACTTGGGTTTTTTACCTTAAAACTTTTTTTTGGCTTCATTTCTATCTTGAATGTTGCTTCCTTATTTGGTGGTATATCATCATTTACTCTAATCTCATAGGCAGTAAGGGTGCCATGTAATTGATCCATATTTAATTGAGTAATATCATGACTTTCTTCTATAGTATATACTTTTGAATCAAACTTGAGGGATATAGACCTTAATACTTTTTGAAATACAATAGCATCTTCAAGGTTCTCTCCAAGACCTTGAATGATGTTCACAATCTCATCAACTCTCTATAGAAAGGATGCCATAGAATCTTCTTCCTTCATTTTTAGACTTTCAAATTACCTTCTATGAGTCTATAACTTAGCAATCTTAACCTTTGAATTTACTTCATAAATGATCTACATTTTGTCACATATCTCTTTAGCAGATTTACAATAGATTACCTTGGTGAACATAGTCTCTGTAAGACCATAAGTGATGTCATTCGTTTCCTTAAAATTATTGTCAAATAGTTTCTTATTTTCAACACTAGATAGATGAGAAGTAGTAGCAACATAAACATCCATAATAGATTATCATACATCAAACCCTACGGACATAATGCATGTCCTCATCCTTACACTCCAAAAAGCATAATTAGATCCATTAAACATTAGTGCTCACTTAGCATATAAACCTCCTTACATTTTATGACTACCCATATTGTACCTTAGATCACATTCAAGCTATCAAACCTTTACCAAAGGACCTGATCTGATACCAATTATTAGAGGTACAATCAATCAGGGGGGGTGAATTAGTGAGCCCGAATATTTCAATTTTAATTTTAGTCCTTTCAAACTATTAAACAATCAACATATATCAACTTGATCAAACAATATTAACAAGAAAGCTCATTCATTCAATTCATACACAAGATCAAACACAAAACACATAGTTTCAATGGGAAACCCTCATGGGGAATAAAACCTACTCTTAAGCCTACAACACATGGACTACTTGTCTTATAAGAGATTACAAAGAAGATACTGAATAGTTCCTTCTAACTAGGATCTAGTGAAACATCAATTTCACAAGGAACACCTACCCTTAAGATGATCAAGTCCTTCTGACTAAGTTTTGGTCAAGTCCTTTTGACCTAAGGCCTTTAGTGAAACTCATGTTTCACAAGGACAACCTACCCTTAAGGAAGATCAAGTCCATTTGACCTCTTATAAACACTTCTACCTTTGAACTGATGTATTCAACACCTGATGATGGACCTATGATAACATAAACCCATTAAATTCTTCACACACTCTCTCAATGAATAAAAATCCACCTTTTAGATCACTCTACACTTTACTCATCCTCAATCTACAATAATATTATTTTGACATCAAAAATATGATCTACATGTCATACACATAGTCCTCAATCTGCTCTACTTATCAACCCATACACTAGGCACATCTACTCTTCTTTGACCTTCACTTCAATGCTCGTTGCACACACACAAACAAATACCAACCTCTCACAAGTCTCTTTCCAAGTCTAGAAACCATCATATTTGGTTTCACTATTTATAGAGCATTCATGATAAATAGCTTCTTAGTCAACCATTAGACTTGCCTTAATATTTAAATCTTCTCTCACATCAAGATAAGGCTCAATACAATCCTCATAAGTCAATCATAACATCTATGAGTCATCCTTAAGCATCTATACCTTTCAGTTAGGCCCTTGTAGCTCTTATAGGTCTCATAGAGACTTGTTCACCCACTTAGCACTTCATTAAGCAAAATAAGAATATAAGACCACTTAAAAATGCATAGGTCAACTCCACATGACCCTTTTAATATCCTCAAATGATCACATTCATATTTACTCACATCTATGTATTCTCAAACAACTCAAATAATGACCTTGTATATAGGAACACCATGAATGAACACACAGTCAACTTATGAAGCATTGTTCATACTTAATATAGATTGATCATACCTATAAAATCCATATAGATTATCCTCATAGAGTATAAAACACTCTCCAATATCCAATTCATCATTAGATACCAAAACAACATTAAAACAAGATTGAACAATCTTTTTAGGTCACTTGTAGGACATAGTCGAACACATAGTCAAATTTGGAGCTCAATATGTTTGATTATACATAAATTAAGACCTTCTAACTAGGTTCACTATATGAAACATGGATTCTTATTCAAATTTTATTTTTATATCACCTTTGAATTTGATAAAAAACTTAGAATCTTTGGTTGAAAGATAATTCAAGAAACAAGAACATAATTGTAATGATGATATCTTTGAGAAGAGATGTTTTATTGCTTAAAATTATAGATATAACATATGCCTATCTCTGAGAAGAGATGTCTAATTTTGATTTCATGTTACATATTCATTTATACACATTTTTAAGGTAGGGTGAGGATGTGTAAGGTCACCAATCTTGATGGAGATTAAGTGGCTTGACTTCCATGATTTACAACAATACAAAATTCAAGGAATTACTATTTTTAGAAACTTACTATTTTTAGAATGCACTACTAAAATTAAAATTTTGAGAACTTCCATTTGGTTTTTATGGGTCAAAACCCATTTATTAGATCTCATTCCATCTCAATATGTTCCCCTCATTCTTAGCTTTCCAATGGTTCAAACGGGAAGTCAAACGGAGCTATGGTGCAAAAGTTATGGCTTTTGAAAGTTATGCCACCAATTGGGGTTGAACCTTCACCTAAAATATTGCTCGAATCAAAATTCATCCAAGATCAAAAGTTATGGATAAAATATAGAGCTCTATTTTTTCTCTTTACAAAATTCAAATATTCAAAAATCAACAATTGTAGTTAAAATTCAAACACTTAAAACACATTTCGTGCCCTTGCATCTTATTCAAACTTTAACTGATAGTGTACCACTACCAAATGTTAAACTTTGAATAGTTAACCTCATCTCATGTAATCTTGAAATATTGACCACATACACTCCATTGATCTCCTTTACGTAGCTCGATCTTTATCTATGTTAAAAATTAGACACCCTTAAATCATCTTCACTCAATACACACCATTGATCTGTATATGTACAAACATCCTCTCACCATTAGATTTTAGAATACTCTTGATATTTACATCTATTCAACATCAAAATTTGAACACTTTTCCTCATCTCACTACTTCCTAAAATCTTGGAGCAACACATTCCATCGATCTTTGCCTTGAGAAAATTTGACTAAGTATGGGAACCTTTGCAATCTATCTATAAGGTCAACTTCTCACCTTCATATCTTTTGTTTCACTCAAACACATTTTCTCAAATTTGAACTATAGAAACTATAAAAAATAATAAATAAACCCATATGACCATTTCCTATTGAAATGTCCACACATGTGAGATATGCCACCATTAATCTGCTCATTCATATTTTTTTACCATAGATCCAATTATGTCTAGATAAAAACAATGATCAACTAGATTTAATACACTCATGCACACAAGTAATAAAATAATATAAAACTTATTATGTTACCTCTTGTACATTCTCAATACCTAATATTCATCCCTAATCATTTCAAACCATGCCAAAATTGAATATCAACCAATCCAACTTCAAGCATACTAAGACAAGCACATTGCACACTTTGTCATTATCACTTAGACTATTAAGACACTTCATCCACTCACTTGGACACCTCCATGACAACACCATGACATCACTGACAACTCTCCAATACTTATCATGTGGTTGGAGGCTTAACCTACTCCTCCACCCACAATCATATGCATGAGGGCCTCTTCTCTCCTTGACCTAACCAACAAGGTATTATTCTTAATCTTCAACACTATCACCATCACATATGCATGTTATGTTGGGTAAAATTCATCTATGTACTAGCCAATCCTTTTATGGAGTCCATGATCTATCATATTCAATCTATATTCATGCCTGTGCTCAACTACAAAAGGTTGATAAAGGTGTCCTTGATCATATTCCTCCACTCAGTCATGATATCTACAATCAAAGAATGTAAAACTAACATCATATTTAGTTGATATGAAGATATAAAATGCATAAAATTAGCTAAATATCTAAGCTACAAAGTGAAGTACAATTTATAAATTGAAATATGTAAATTAAAATTTTACCTAGATACCCCTCACACAAATTAGGGTTAGAATCATCATCTACAGTCTCCACCTCATTTATGTCCAATTCATCCTTTAGCTTGATATACTCTAGAGCCTCACTATCTCCACCTCTTAGATGTTAATGTTATATAGGGTCCTCTTGAGTAGGTCCCTACTATGGTGGTGGTATTGGTGGTGGTGGGTGCATCTACTATTACTCTATTACACATTGTCCCTCTCCTCCCCTAGTTGGTTTCAATGGAGGTCCTTGTGTCACTCCTAGATGAACTACTCAGATGATGGGTGTATATAAGGGAAAGTGAAGATGATCTACAAACCAATCCTAGATTGGAGAATATAAATCAAGCTAGCCCTTCCACTTGTTGGTGTATTTATAAAATCAAGGTGATGACCAATATAGATTCACTAGACCTAACTAATGGGTCTCTTACCACATAATATCACTAGGGAGGCCAAATCCTCTAGATAAACAATACCACAGAATAACCTTAGATAGGTCATATGTTTTCTATAAAAGTAAATAAAAAAGTAAAGTAAATCTAATCCAGTCCTATCCAAAGCTTGTGGCATAATGGGGGATAATAAACATAAAAGTAAACATGCAAAGAATAAATCTAATCAATTCAATGTAGAGGTAATGATAATGCATGAAGAGACAAATACATTTGAAATCCATTACTTATGCTACTTTTATCTACCAAAATACTTACATTGAAGATGAACCTATCGAAGCTCAATCTATGCCTTGGCCAATGGTGTTTTTTAAGAGGTTGTTTTGGTTCATAAGGATCACCAATATATGTAAAATCTAGGCTATAAGACTTCCCTTATGCATCCAATACATTTACACAATACAATATTCTTCTCTCCAAGTGTAAACCCTAAATAATGACTCCTCAAGTAAAATGGTCAAAGAGCAGATTATAAATAAGTGAAAATGAATTAGTATATCTATCTATATCTATAAAAATGGGGGTTAAGGATGTGTTTATATATCCAGATCTAACCCTTAACCTTTCTAAATTTTTAGATGAACAAGTTGACCTAATTGTTTGGAAAATAGATTAATTATGTTCTAGACAAGTTAGTTTGGCTGACTTAGTCCTATAATGTGCTAATTTCTCATAATAAGGTTGGCTTATTTAACATTTATAGAGGATGTAAAAAGAGGTTTTGGCTTAGGTATGGGATATTTGATGTGGTGAATTTCTTACAGGAGCATGTAAGGGAGGTGTCAAAGATTAGGAAAGTATATAGGAGGGACTTGTGTTGGTTTTAAATGTTGGTATAAGGAACAACAATATTTTAAAACACCAGTGGTCTTCCCACCCCTTTCCTAATGCACCTTTTAAGATGTGCACTTAGATACGTTGAGACATGATAGGTTCCTAAAAGATAAAAATTATCATTATTTAATGAATCTAAAATATTATGTGTATACATATGACCTACTCAAATCTCATCATGTGTTATGTAGTTGTAACATGGGATAGTGATTCAAGAAAATAACATAGTAACACGCAACATTGAGCTAAGTTAAAAATGAAATAACTGAAATAAATAAGTAATTTATGCATACCTTGACTTACCTTTATCACTAAACAATTGTCTATTGTGTTTATAGTTTTGATCATGGAGGGCATAAAGATTTATTTGCAAAAAACCTAAGGATATAAAACTAAAGATTAAATACAAACAAATGTAGGAAATTCAAGATAACTAAAATGTGTAGGCATGATGTAATTAAAAATTTGGTAATCTTGAGTGATAAATTCTAAGTTAGGACAAAATGACCAAGCTAAAATTTTGAGTAAATTGGGTAACCAAAAATCCAAGGCTACTAAATGACTAAAAAAATAAAACAAATGTATCTTAAGTAAGAAGGGTAACATACCAAATCAAACTAAGGATACATGAAAAATGAAAATTAACCATCAATGTGAAAGTAGTAACAATCATTATTTAAACAAAGATGAGTAAGAAATGGTAAAACAACATTGATGAGTGAGAAAAAATAATCCAAACTCAATCATCAATGGAAAAAGTACAAGAAAGGGAAAATAACATTGTTGAGTGAGAAGTAACAATCCAAACTCACTCAACAATGGAAAAAGTATATAAATATAAAATTAGATGCATTTGTCTAAGAAAAGGATGGAATGATAATTAAAAAATTAAAATTTTATAAATGAAACTAAGAAAATTTTAGAAATGAAAAGCAATGATGTAAAGAGAATAATCCATAGTCACTCAAGCATTTTATTTTATTCTAAAGATAGATAAAAACAAAACAAAGTAGTGATGTCATGTTTCAAGATGTGAAGAAGAGGGAATGTATAAGTGGGGGAAGATATTTAGAATCAAAATTTCCATTCAAAGGGGAATGAAATGGGTGGTGGGTTAAATGTTAGAAAAATCAAGGTAGAGAAATTATTTATCAATGTCAAGACACTAAAATTAAATTTTTCAAAACAATAATACTATTGACATTAAGGAATTTGAAAAAAAAAATCCTAAACACACAAATATTGGGTTATCAAGTGAAGTATGAGTATCATCCCATGAAGGCTATATTCATGAAAATTAAAATGGACATATCTTCTAATAGCACGTTACCCATTCCTCATGACCCCTTAAAAAGCCATCGATATACTACAAAGATTGTGTACTTATGTGAGAAAGTAGGTAGCACTAGATAATTTTAAATTATCCTATCTCAATATACTAGCCTACCTCACCCCAATGGACCTTGGCTCTATTATGAGGCTAACTATAGAGTTTAAGCTTTGATTAAGAATAAGAGATGTGCTATAAATCATGTATTTTGGTGTGATGTTGAATTTTTTATTTTGATGTTGACTTTTTTATTTTGATATTAACTTTTGATAATTGTATTTTAAAAATGATTTGGCTTTTAAATTATGATGTATTTTTCTATTCCTTCTCCATACAGATTCAGAGAACCAAAAATGGGAGCTAAATATGACTATCATTTTCAAATGTTTAACTTGGTATCTAAGAAAGAGGACTTAGAGAGTATGGTGTCTAAGAGGCTTATCTATTCATGTGCAATAAAAGTGTTATCTTGACTTAGACCATGTTTTATCTCAAGTGGAATAAAATCAGGGGAAATGAACATGAAATGATTTGATTTACATCAAATTGTAAAAAATGTGATAATAAGAAAAGGGATACAATGATAGGTAAGTATGATTCCTTATCATAAGCATGTATGTAAGTATAGGAAAAAATGCTAACATAATTTTTTGTGCAAGTTTTATCTACAAAAGAAATAAAATTTGAGGCTAAGAATATGGGATCACAAACTTGTAATCATTTCCAAATATTCTAAAAAAGACACTCGGTTTGCAAAAATATTTTGAAAAAAGACATATTTTATGAGGAGAACCTAGTCATATCCATGGTCTTACATTGTAACTCATAAAATAAAAATTCAAGTGATGCAAAAGTTAAAAAAAAGGTATTTGTAAGGAATGCCTGGTCTTATCCATGGTCTTACACTACAACTCACAAAAGAAATATGACAATGAAAATGCTTTTTAAAATAACAAACTTGTGATCAAAGAGAGAAAAATCATGAGCATGTATATATGAAAGAAAAAGGTATTCATGAGGAAAATTGGGTCATATCCATGGTATTGTAATGCAACTCATAAATTAAAGGAAAATAGAAACCAAAAGACCAAATGAGGGGAATAAGCTTTATGTACAAAATAGACTACTAGAAAGGAGAGATCATTAGAGAAGTACAATAAGAAGTGTTATTAGGATAATATATAGAATTATGAAAATAAGGGAGATATTTAAGAAAAATATTTCTTCAAGAATTGTGCATTGGTGGGTTATTTGAACACATGGCCTTCATTAGTTTGTAGACGATAGGTAATAAGATCAAGAATGTATTTTACTAAGACCCCCACCATTTTTGGGCATATTTTCCTTCTTTGTCATGTGTGTAATCTAATTTGAGGACTAAGTCACCAACATTAAATGTGTAGATTTTGACATTTTTATTATGTTGTTTGGTAATGCGAGCCTTTTATTGATCTTTATGTTGTAAGGTGGTCAAATGGTGTTCATCAAGAAATTATAAGGCATGAAGATAAGATTCACATAATTATTCATCAGGAATGATGCCATGAAGAGATATACATAAAGATGGGAGTTCAACTTCTAAAGGTAAAATTGATTCAAAATCATATAATAGTGAGAATGGTAGTTCCACAGTGGTAATACTTATACCAATATGGTAGGCCAAAAGTGTGGGATATAAATTAAGGTGCCAATCAGTATGAGTTTATTGAATAGTCTTTTGTAAGAATTTTTAAAGGATTTTAGTAATGGCCTCTACTTGGCCATTACATTGTGGATGGTAAGATGTGGAATATTTGTGGGAAATTTTAAATTTAGCACATAAGTGTTTCATGTCCTTGTTTTTGAAATTTACACCATTATCAAAGATGATAATATGTGGAATTCAAAAATGAAAAATGATTTGGTTGAGGATAAATTTATAAATAGTGGTTCCTATGACATTGACAAGAGGCATGGATTCTACCATTTGGTAAAATATTTAGTAGTAGTAATGATAAAGACATGACCATCTTGGGATTGAGGTAATTTACCAATTAGATCTAATCTCCACATCAAGAATGGCTAAGGAGACTCCATTGTTTAGAGCTCAAGCAATGGTGAGTGCGTTAGATCATCATGGAGTTGACAAGGATTACATTTTTTAGAAAAATAAATATCATATTTTTTAAGAGCAGGTCAAAAGTAACCCATACATAAGCATTTACATGTTGTATCATGTCTACTACAATGAACACTACAAATACACCCATGTGTTTTTTATAGGAGAGTAGTAAACTCTTATTTCATTACACAACATAGTAGGGTACCTTATCCATTATGGTATTAAAAGGGGTTGTATCAAAATACATACTTGAAATCTTATTTATTTATTTTAGTATTTTCATAAGAACCAATGTTTGGAGGGTAAGTTTTATGTTTAATAAATTAGATTATGTTTTTATACCATGGGCTTTGTTGAATAGTGATAACCTTAATATAGTAGATGAGTGAATCAATTAGTTGGAAAGAAGGATGTGATTTTATTATTTGGATAATAAATTAGGAATCAGTGAGTACTTGATGACGGTAAAATAGAGATGATAATAAAGCAAGATAATCAACTATGGAATTTTGATCTCTTAAAATTGTCTCAATGGTAAAAGAAGCATAATTATTTGGCATGTTTGGAATTTATTTGATGATATGTGATTATATTTTTGATTTTAAATTGATAATAACCATTAACATGGTTCCACATAAGTTGTGAGTCACCCAAATCATGTAGATATGGGATATCTAAATTGAGTGCTAATTTCATGCCTAATATGAGAGCTTCATATTTAGTTATGTTATTAGTGACATCAAAAGTTAATTTAAATGCCAAAGGTATGATCTTACCATATGGATTTTTTTATAATACATTCTACCTTAGCTCCTTAAGGCATTTGACATCATCAAATTGGAGGGTCCATGTGTCTTCATGTAAATTAATGGTAACTTTAGGGAGTTCTTTGATAGATAATTTGGATTTAGTAGTATTGATAGTGATATTGGTATCATCTTTATTATTTCCTTCTAAATCAATAGTGAAATTATGGAAATAATATTTAAGAGAGATATATTAGTTAAAACATTCAATATAAAGATTGGTATCATCAAGGAGGTTATCTTGAAGGTGATGTCTAATTGGTAAAGGTATTGTTGCAAGTTGGTTAGTGATGACTTGTCCTTTGACATATCTTTGTATAATAATTTTAAGGTTAAATTCCATCAAGAGTACCATCCATTTTCCAATTCTATCTCTAGGAGAAAATGCTTTGGAGAAGAAATGATGAAGTGGATCAGAGTGGACAAAGATATAAGAGGTGTGATACATCATTTAGTGATAGACTTTTTTAACTATAAAATATATATCAAAGTAATCACATTCTACTTTGGTATAACATTTTTTGTAGTCAATGAGTCCTCAACTAATGTAATAAATAATATACTCTCTACAAGTATCATCTTGTTAGGCAATCATTGCTCAAACTAATATGGGGGTAGAGGAGGTATATAATATTAAGGGATGGTTGTTTGAAGGTTGTCAAAGAGTAAGAGGATGGAGAAAATATTTTTTCATATTATCAAAATATTTTTGGTATTAATCTAACCATTCTAGAGCATTAATTTTTTTGAGAAGGCAATTAATACAATAGATATGATAAGCCATTTCTTAGATGAACCATTGAATTGACCCAAGTTTTCCAAGGTAAGTACGTATACCAAGAATGGAATGAGGAATAGGTATGTTGATGATAATGTTGATTCTGGTTTGATCAACATCAATGCCTCAAAGAGAGACTAGGAATCTTAAAAATTTATTAGTTGTAACTCTAAATACATATTTTTAGGGGTTAAATCTAACTTTGAATTTGATTATTCGATTGAAAATGATAGCTAGATTAGTGAGGTACATTTTATGACTTTTAGATTTGTTAATGAGGTAATTAACATAGGTTTACACTATCTTGTGTATAATATCATGGAAAATGGGGGTAATTACACATTGATAAGCTGATCTGACATTTTAAGATCGAAAATAATTTTCATGTAATAATAGGTGCCCCATTATATAGTAAATTTTGTTTTGTGTTAGTCTTTAGGGGATATGTGGATTTTGTTAGAGCCTAAGAAACCATCCATAAGTGACAACATTTCATATATAGTAATGGAATATACTATAACATATATTGAAGGTAATGGGAAGTTATCTTTTGGACATGCTAGGTTAAGATTACAAAAATAAATTCATATAAAAATGACCATGGTGAATTTTTTTATGAACAAGAATGATGTTTGATACCCATTAAAAATAGCCAATAGGTTTGATAAATTTGGCATCCAAAAGTTTAATAATTTCTTTGTGACATAAGGTGGAAATTTTTGGTTTTTTTCATTATTTTTGTCTAACATGTTTTGCATCTAGGTATGATGATATTATGTACAATGATACTAGGATTAATACTTGGCATATATTCATATGAAAAAGTAAAGGTTTCATGATACTTGTTTAAGAATAATCTAAAGTTATCATGATCTACTATCGTGAGTTATTTAGAGATAGTGATAGGTTTAGGATATGATGGTGTAACATATTATATTCTTATGTTTTCTTCAATGAGAATAACATTTCCATCTTATAAATGATATAAATAATGAGGAAGAGAATAAATAATATTTATTTTAGGATCCACACTAGCAATGAAATTATTGAAATAAATAACTTTTCATGTGAAGTTTTCAAGTTTATGATGTTGTCGGGGAAGCTGAGGTTCTCTAGCACGGAGTAACTCAAGTATAGATTCACCACTAGGGATAACAGGTAAGGGTCCATAGTATTTGAAATCTAATTTGAGATAAATGATTTTATTATCACTACAATAATATTTATAATGTATTTTTCATACATGTATGGCTTTATCATCTAAGGTAATTCTAGGTGTAGGTTCGATTGTAGGCTAAGGTTGAGTAGAGTCAACTAGATTAAGTGTGTTAGGTTGTGTTGTAGATAGAGGTTCAATTGAATTGAGGTGGGTAGCCTCAATGGTATCTATAAGATCATGAAAAAGAATCAAAGTTGTTATATTTTTTGGTTGTGTAAAAGGTATAGAAGGGTTGGAAGTTTTTGAATTTTCAAGAGTTGATATTTGTTCAAGTATTCATAGGGTATCTAGAAGTAGAGAATTAATAGGAGATACATGACCTTTAAGTTAGGATTAAATATTAGTTTATATGTGAATTTTATATATATATATATATATATATATATATATATATATATATATATATATATATAATGTCTACCCATAAATTTAATTATTTAGGTACATTAAACTATGATTCTCCCTTGAAAATAAATGCATTCACTATTTAAAACATTTAGGATGATAATTATATCATGGATCAAGCTCAATCACATGAGTTATATGTACAACACTACCAATATACATTATCCATAATACATTACTTTAACTATGATATATATATATATATATATATATATATATCATAGTTAAAGTAATGTATTATGGATAATGTATATTGGTATTGTTGTACATATAACTCATGTGATTGAGCTTGATCCATGATATAATTATCATCATAAATGTATTAAATAGTGCATGCATTTATTTTCAAGGGAGAATCATAGTTGAATGCACCTAAATAATTAAATTTATGGGTAGACATTTTTGAATGATCTTGAAATAATTTGGCCACTCTTTAATCATTACATGTGAAATCATCTTCTATGTAAGAAGATTTGTATGTATTACATGGAAGAGGAATTTCAATGATCTCATCTACTTGAGGGATGGTATGATTGAATGGAAGGAAAGGAGGAATCCACTCCTAAATGTAACAAGGTAACTTAGTTGTATTAAAAGTGTTTTATAGTTCATTAGGTTCATCATCATTGGACCTGGTAAGAGTGATCTATAAATGTAGATTCATGCTAATAAATTTATTTAGAGGTGCACTATTAATGCATAAACTGGTTAGAATCTGATATTAAGATTTTGGGTTGTGTAGTTAGATAGTCCATGGATTAGGATTAGCCTCATGTTTATAGTGTTTTACGTTGTGGATTAATTTAATACATTAAATACCTAAGGAGGTAATATCCCTCATATGATGTGTCCATGGGATAAAAATAAGTATGTTGTAAGATAATATAGTAAATCAAGGACCATGAGCTTGGTACATATGGTCTTGGGTCCAATAGTAAGGGGGAGCCAAATACAACCAAGTGGTTTTTTATTTGTCTTATCAAATCCATGAAATGTGATATGAGTTTATTTGAGGTGATCTTTGGTATATCCAAGTTATTGAATTAACCAAAGGGAGGTAACATTAATTCCTACCCCTTCATCTACTAAGACTTTTTGAATAAGGGTGGTATTAATTTAAATTTTAATGAAAGGAGGTAGATTGTTGGATCAAAAAATAATTTTATCATTAATCAAGTCTTATTAAATATATTATATGGAAGGTTTGGAAGAGATAAAAATAGTTTCAATAGTATGTACTTCTATTGGTGAAGGATTTTGAAGAAGTTTTTATACCTCAAGGGATGGTGGATCTTCAATGTCTTGTAATTGTTACATTAAGAATTTGCAATGATATGGATAAGTACAAAATAACTCCATGAGGGGTATTTTACAAGGCATTGAGTTGAACTCTTCCAAGAAGTTCCAATGAGATTTAGAAGATGAATAACCAACAAAAGGTTTGGGAGGTAAAGTGGTTTTTGTAATAATAGGAGAATTATATTGAGATTCTAGTTGTGGGAGTCTTTCCTCATTTATTTCAGATGATATGGTAGTGGTAGTGGTGATGTCTTTATGAATTTTTTCTTTAATTAATGGTATTTTAGGCTTAGTGACAAGATTTTTGTGTGTGGGTTTGCATCTATAATTGACTTTAGCTATCTTAACATATTGAGAATTAGAATAATATTGGTCATAACTAGTGTCAATTGCACATATATCCTCATTTCATTATTGTGAGTTGGAAGTAAAAAAAGATTTGTGATGTTTAAATGATGAAGGATTGATAATGTGTTTCTTTTGAGAGGATTTGACATAATCATGATGATGTATTTTGATCATATCATTATGGTTGAATGTATCTCCTAACATAAAAGAAATGACAAATTTGAGGATCCCATGAAATGTTTCATGAGAATGACCTACATCAACATGAAACCATAAATAATTATTAGGCTTATACGATGTAGGTGGATTATTAGTATAGGTAAAATATTTAGAAGAAGACGAGTTTCTTCATTTGTTGAACTATTAATGGTACATGGGAAACTTGGGAGTTATCCATTTTGACTACCCCTATTTTTGTTTGAAGAGGATTACTAGTAATTACATTAGTGTAATTTTGGAAAGATCCCTTGATGGATTTATGGTTGGGCTCAAATTGTTTCATAAAAATGTATTGTCTTTTAGCTTTATCAATTGCATCATTTAGATTTTGGGGAGAAAAGGTTTGAACCTTATTTTTAAGGGAAGGTGTTAAGGTAGTTATAAATAGTTTAAATATTTTTTCATCAGTCATGTTATGATTAGATTTTTGAGCCAAAGATTTCCATCATTTAATGAAATGATGAGATGATTAAGAATGGGATTGTTTAGCATTGATAAAGTGAAATACAATTTTTATGAAGATCATTGTGTTGAAATTATTTTACAAGAGGATTAACTAAATCCTTGAGTTTCCATATGGAGTGTTGGGGGAGTTGATTATACCATTCTAATATATCTCTTGTGAATGTTTTGACTAGAATTTTAGTGGTAGTAAAGGTATTTATTTGAATCCACTCTTTTTAGAGATTACCAAATGTTTTAAGGGAAGATGTAGGGTCTTTAGTCCCACATATTTAATAATTGGAGAGATATTTCTAATATTAATATAAATAATGAAGGGATCAAAAGGTTCATTTTGAATATTTTGGAGCATCTTGTTGTGTATAAGGGAATGGGAAATGATATTTTTTATGGAATATCTAAGCGGTGGAGGGATAAAATTTTGGTTATTTTGAGCTAAGAGAATAAGATGTTGATTATCCATGTTTAATAATTGATGTTGCATTTACATCATTTGAGAAGTTTTGTCCCTCAAAAATATCATTCATTTTTGGGACAACATTTGAACTATTTTGGTCCTACAGACCAAAATTGTCTCTTCCCTTTTCAAAATTTGTCTTGGGCATTCAAATTCCTCATTTTTCAAGCTTCTCAAAAATATATGGACTCTACAGGCTTAAATATACAGACTCTATAGGCTTAAATCTACAGACTCTATAGGCTTGAATCTATGGACTTAGCGGGAAGAGAAAATCTATGGACTCAGTAGGAAGAGAAAATCTACAGACTCTGCAGGCCAAGTTCAATGGGCTTTACAGGATGATTTATATAGACTTGATTTCTACAGACTCTACAAGCAGGTTCATTTCTACAGGTTTAAAGGCTTCTGTAGGTGGGTTCAACCAAAAGAATTAGTTTCTAACACTTAGTCATTTTCAGGATTGGTTCAGTGCCTTGGTTCAATAAAAAATGTCTATCGACAAGCATTCAAGCAAAAGAGGCTTGAACCATTGAACCGTTGAACCACTTTTGTTTAAAGGTTCAACGAGTTCAAAGTTAAAAAGGTTCAATGCTTTCGATTCAATAGCAGGTTCAATCAAAGGAATGGTTCAATGGCTTGGTTCAACCAAGTGGTTCAACGCTTTGGTTCATCCTTTGGTTTAATCAAATGGTTCATCAGCCAGTTCAAAGCTTTGTTTGAACCGTTGAACCAAAACTTGGTTCAAAGGCAAGTTTAATCAAGTGGTTCATCGGCTTAGTTCATTTTCTTAGTTCAAAGACTTGGTTCAATCAAAGGGTTCATTAGCTTGAACCATTTTGGTTCAACCAAGTGGTTCAACATTTGGTTCAACCAAGCGGTTCAATCAAACAGTTCAATAGTTGGTTCATCACCTTGGTTCAAAGGAGCAGTTCAAATGCAAAAGATCAAAGAGCCTCTTGAAGGACAAAGTGCCCTTGTAGAGGGCACTTAGTCAATAAAAGTACCCTTTGAAAGGGTCATTTTCAAATAAGGCCACAAAGGTAATTATTTTGGATTTTGTTTAAGGAATTCAAGAAAGACTAAGGCAAGAAAAAATTCCTTCAAAACATTTATTCAAAGGAATTCCTTCAGACAAAAAGCTTGAAAGAATTTACAGAAGCTACGGGTAGAAATCCCAAAGAAATAACTAAGGCAAAAGTGATAGGAACAATTTTTGTAGACTTTTTGTTTGTGGAAATTTGTTTAGGGAAAATGCCCATAGGAAAGCCATGAAAGGCCACCAAAGGACCCTGAAGGGTAGGTGCCCTTGCAGGGCACTCCTGGCTACCAAATAGAAGGACACTTCACTGAAGTCGAAGGGTCACCTTCCCTTTAGGAAGATGTAAATCAAGAAGCCCAAAGACCATTCAAAGATCATTTCTTAAGGCTCGAAAGGGCAATTTATTTCTAGAAAAGTGCCAAATATAAAATTTGAAGAAGGACCAAGGGGTGACGTGCTCGAAGACGTCAAATTCAAGACAATAAACTAGCCATTGAAAACGTAGTGATGAGCGTGCGAATGTCAATTTTAAAGCTCACAAAATAGCCATTGATCCTTTGAATCTATAGACCTAAATGCATTCACAAGCTTTAAGGCCAAGACCAGTAGAAAGTGAGGAAGGAATAGAACAACAAATTGAATCCAGGACCCGATTCAATTAACCAAAAAAGGAGGAACGATGAAGGTAAGATTAGATCGCCAGGTGGACATTGAAAGTTGTAAACTTTCAATAGCGTGACTTGTTTCTCTACATTGATAAAATCAAATGGGTAAATGCCCCTAAGTTCTAGCCTATCTTCTTAACATATTTCAATGCAACATGATGTGTTACCATTCTCGAGTCCTTTTTGAAGAGGATATATAAGGGACTCTCTTCTATTGTAAATGGATCTCTTTTTGACAATCAGAATGAAACTCTACCCAAATTGAAAGGCATTACTGAGACTTTGAGCTCAGATTGTTGATTAGATTTTGTTATTAGAATAAGAAAGCAAGTGATTTTTCAGACTTTGTGTTTTGATATCTTTGTTGTTGAGGAAACTATTCTTATGTCTTTTTCCTTAATATATCTTTTGTTCCTTTAATTCAACAAGCAAAATTAGTGACAACAGTTAGGAAGGTGTCCTGAAGAGTCAACTGTGGAGAGACTTTGTGCCTTCATAATTGCCTTTAGTGTGTTTTCTTTTCATTTATGTGTAAAGGACCTTGGGATGACTTTGTGCCGTCATTGTCCTTTGTATCTTACTCTTGAGCAATTCAAGTGAAGACTTTGTGCTACATCTCAATTTACTGGTTACTACATCCTTTGATACATTTTATTGTTACTACCAGGAGTATTCTTGTGGTTTGTTGAATATTACTTTTGAAAGAAGAGGAGTACTATCTGTCATTTCCCTTGAGTTTGTCCTTTGATTTGCACACATCATCTCTGAAGAAAGAGAGATGGATGATTTATCCTAACCTTGAGTATTATTTTTTGTTTATATATATATATATAACATATCTATAAGGAACCTCCCCTTGATGAGAGGAGAGATCAGTCTCCTTTTAATGTAGTAAACCTACACATTTGGATGATTAATCTTCCTACTTTGGCTAATCAGACCTATTTTGTTTATCAGTATGCTGATCGATAAAATATTCAACCAACAGTTTTTGGTGACTCTGCTGGGGATATAAAATCCATTATCCATTTATAATCTATCCATTCACCTCCACATTAATCAGGAAAGAACGCATAGTTTAAAGCCTCAAGATTTAACTGAAGCAAGGTCAATTTTTTTCCATTTTTGTTTCACAATCTGGCAGATTCAAGGTATACATGAAGCCAAAGGGCTAAAGGGATTATTGACCTTATATTCAAGTTGGTACAACAAAGTGATTTTGATCTATTTCCTTCAACATCTCATCTCCAATGAACCAAGAGCTTTCCTCCTACTAAAGTTAGATCTCCATTGCCAGACGAACTATCTACTTTTGTTGTTGATAAAGCTTTGCCAATAATTACCCCTGTAAGATTTGTTATCCCTCCTTTTCATAATCCTACAATGGCATTTCAAGGTCCCTAGGGTAATGCTCTTGGTCCTCTCAATCTTACTCCACCTCTACATGAGCTTCCATGCAGTTCAAGGAAGAATTTCCCCAAATTCTATGGTGATGGGAAAGTTCATCTTGATGAACACATTACAGCCTTCAACATAGCTTGTGGAGTAATCAGAGTAGAATTTGAAGATGTAGCAGTTAGGGTATTTATAGAAACATTATAAGGTGCTATTGTAGATTGGTTTTATCATCTACAAGCTCAGTCAGTAACTGATTGGAATACTCTAAAAGATAAGTTTGAAGCTAGATTTAAACTTGTAGAAGATGTGCATGCACTTCTGGCTCAACTTACACAGATGAAGAAAGAGCCTCATGAACCAATGAGAGACTTCATAGCCAAATTTGACAAATTGGGGAAAAAAATTCCTGTAATTGCTCAACCTACAGTTGAGAATCTGAAATGCTTCTTCATTAATTCTCAATTACCTGAAGTAAGTTTTCTCTTGAGACATGCTAGTCAAATAGATGTTGTTGTAGCTCAAATTTTGGCCACTGAGGTAGAAGATGATCTCATCTTAGCAGGGAAGATAAGAAAAGACCCAAACAAAAAATAGACCTTCACCATCTTCTGAATATGCATCTACAGACACCATTGATCTAATGGTGTAAAAGCTGGGAAATGAAGTGCTAGCCTTGAAAAAGTAAATGGCGCAAGGAATGTCTTCTACTCCTTCATATAGAGATATGCCAAGAAGGACATTCCCAAATTAGTCATATCAAGGCAATGTTGCTAGGAATAAAGGGCAACAGAATCACCTTCCTCCTCCACAAGGGAAACTTACCCTGGAAGCTCCTCTAACCAATTCAATAATGGGATATTTTGAAGTAGAATCAAAGTTATCTTTCCATCTTGAATTGAATAATGAAAATGACACTAATCTCTTCACGGAGGATCAATAAGAATTAGCTGGTGACTTCCACATTGGTTTTTTGAACTACTAAGATGAACCCGAAAGCAAAGGAGAAGCCATTAATGGATCATATGCAATGTTTACTAGATCCAAGAACCAATTAGTCTAGAAAGCTGATAAAGGGAAGACAGAGGAGCAACCTCAACCAACAATTACAATTGTTAAGCATGGAACCACTCTGCTTTTTTAGTCAAAGGATTTAGTGATCACCCAAAATGTAAGTACATCAATTTCACCTTCACCATCTATTCCCATTTCGCAAACCAACCCTCCTCCCATCCCTCCTAAAACCTAAAAGGTTGAAATGCCTTCTTCTATTCCTAGTCCAATTTAGCCATTTGACATAATTGATCATGTCAAAAAGACCAAAATACAAATGTCTGAATTCAAATATTTATAGTCCAATCATGATCAATTGGATAGGTTGGTCCAATGTGTCAAGAACCAAACCATCCTTGTGACAAAAAAGGTTAAGAAAATAATTCTTGATTCCCCAAAGAACATGCCCATTCCAAATAATCTTTTCATTACTCCTCCAGTTGCCCCTAGGAAAATAAAACCTTTCTATGTTTCCCTATTAATAGATAATTATCAGCTCAATAATTGCATCATTGATTTTAGGGCATCTGACAATGTCATGCTTGCTAAAGTAGCTGAGTTTCTAGGTCTCACATTGACCAAAACCTTTGGGAGATGTTTATCCATGGAGAACAAGCAAGTACCACTGCTAGGGCAAATCAAAGATGCCCAATTTGCATTAGCACCTTTTCCAGACCTGAGAATCAAGATGACTGTCTTAGTGGCTAACATCCCAGCATCCTATGGCATTTTGCTTGGATTAAAATTTTGCAAGGACATGGTAGGAGAACTAAGCATGGACTTGTCTGAAGCAAGGATCCTTGTCCAAGGCATAATGAAGAGATTTCTCCCTAAAAAGGAGGCAAAATATATGGTCACCCAAACATCAGCCCTTGCAGCACAAATTCTGTTTGAGTCTTCAGGCAGGGGTAATTATTTCTTTACCACAGAGGATGTTCATGTTTCTACAAATGAAAGTCTTGTAGCTGACAATCTAGGAATTGATCCAAACAAGACTTTAGGAGAATTGGTAGGGCACATTATAAGTAAGGAAGGATCTTCCATCTCTAATGAAGAGAAATCTGATAGGAGATCAGCTTTTGATGATGCTTCAATCATGAAATCCAATGGTAGAAATTATTCCACCAAAGATGGAGTTGGGACTGTGTTGATATCTCCTCAAGGATATATTCTTCCTTTATGTAATTTACAAGTCAGCAACACCAACAACATAGCTGAATGTGAATCTTTGTTGCTCAGATTGAAGATTATTCAAGATGAAGAGATCAAACTCCTTCACATCAAAGGAGATGCTAAGCTGATAATTTGTCAAGAGTTTGATATGGACAATCCAATCATATGCTGGACTAAACCAGAAGAACAACTAATTATGGTAATGGACCATGCTACTACAAATCAAAATTAGGTAAAGGAACCCTTCACAGGGAGATCAAGGAGTTATGGTTTTCAGTTTAAAGACCACATCCTGCCTTGGAAAAAGAAGAAGAAAAGGCCAAGAGGAAGACACAAAATATTGGTTTCCTAGTGGAGAACTTCATTCACCCATCACCATTTCTAGGGGCAAAATGTCTTCTTGCTGGTTTATCAAAATAGAGCACTATTTTCACTATCTCCCAAGAAGCACATGACTCCATAGCCCAATGGTACACATGAAGACACTAGAGATTTTGGATTCTACTCCTTTCAATTCTTTTTGCAATTGATAGAAGTTCCCCAACTAGAGCTAGTTGTTGTCCCCCAAAAATATCACTCATTTTTGGGACAACATTTGAACTATTTTGGTCTTATAGACCAAAATTATCTCTTCCCTTTTCAAAATTTGTCTTAGGCATTCAAATTCCTCATTTTTCAAGCTTTTTAGAAATCTATAGACTCTGCAGGCTTAAAAATATGCACTCTGTAGGCTTAAATCTATGAACTCTGTAGGCATAAATCTACAGACTCAGTAGGAAGAGAAAATCTACGGACTTAGCAGGAAGAGAAAATCTATGGACTCTGGAGGCCAAGTTTAATGGGCTTTATAGGTTGATTTCTACATACTCGATTTCTATGGACTCTGTAAGTAGGTTCATTTCTACAAGTTCAAAGGCTTCTACAGGTGGGTTCAACCAAAAAAATTAGTTTCTAACACTTGGTCATTTTCAGGATTGGTTCAGTGCCTTGGTTCAATCAAAAATGTCTATCGGCAAGCATTCAAGCAAAAGAGGCTTGAACCATTGAACCGTTGAACCACTTTGGTTCAAAGTTCAAAAGGTTCAACTCTTCCAGTTCAATGGTGGGTTCAATCAAAGGAATGGTTTAATGGCTTGGTTCAACCAAGTGATTCAACGCTTTGGTTCATCCTTTGGTTTAATCAAATGTTCATCAGCCAGTTCAAAGCTTTGTTTGAACCATTGAACCAAAACTTGGTTCAAAGGCAGGTTCAATCAAGTAGTTCATCAGCTTAGTTCATTCACTTGGTTCAAAGACTTGGTTCAATCAAAGGGTTCATCGGCTTGAACCATTTTGGTTCAACCAAACGGTTCAATGTTTGGTTCAACCTGTCAAGATCTAACAAGAACAATTGATTACTGTTGTGTAAGCAACTAAAAACAAAATTAATCAAAAGTAATAAGTAACTAGAAACTAGAATCAACAAAGAACAAGAGATACAAGAAATAATGAAAAATTGTATTAAACTCTTCTCAGAAGGAAATATAATGAAGAAATCTCTCTTTCTTCCACACCTCTCAGATGTATAGATCTCTTTCCCTCAAGAGTTCTCTCTCACAATTACAAACACAATTTAGCTACTTGAATTGTCTGTTACATCATACAAGCTATGAAGATCTATCCCTATTATAAAGAATTAGGGATCATGAGCTATGCATTCTCAACCATTAGATACACCTCCTAATCAAAGGTCCAAATTAGTCCTTCTAAAAATAGAAACATGGACTTAACACCAACAGTTCAACTTATCATGCAAACAATCCATTCGTCCCACGAAAATAGAATTTTGGAATGCACAGGTGACCAACGTCGGTCCCTATCTGCCTGCACATGACCGACGTCGATCGATCCATAACCAATGTCGGTAGCCTTCAGTCAATCCCTGACCAACATCGGTGACTGTGTAATACATCAACCTTTGTATTCACTCATTGGTGAAGCTTTTAGCTCCACACCTTAACTATCTCCCACTTGGAGATAAGCAGCTGCACCTGTACCTATACAGCAACATCTTCTAGCTTCTCCTCCATCTTCAAGCTCAATTTTGAAGACCAACAAAAGTTGAATGAAGATTCAACTTCTCCTTTACTATTGGCTTTGTTAACATATCAGCAGGGTTCTTATCTGTATGGATCTTTTCTAGCTTCAACTCACCATCCTCCAATACCTGTCTAATGAAGTGGTACCTAAGCTATATATGTTTGGTTCTTGAATGAAAGGCTGAGTTCTTAGCCAAATGAATTGCACTTTGACTATCACTGTATAATCTGCAACTCTCTTGCTCCTTTCCCAACTCTTCCATGAATCGTGTCATCCATATCATTTCTTTGCTAGCCTTTGTGACTGTAATGTATTCTGCCTCTGTAGTAGACAAGGCAAAAACCTTCTACAACTTTGAAATCCAGCTAACCATCGTTCCACCAATAGTGAAAACATATCTTGTGGTGCTTCTTCTGCCATCTAAGTCACTTGCCATATCCACATCTACATATCCATGTAGAGAAGTATTTGACCCACCATAGCATAAATGCCTACTGCTAGTCCCTCTTAGATATCTGAGAATCCATTGAACTGCTTTCCAGTGTTCCTTCCCTAGATTGGCCATAAACTTACTGACAACTCCCACTGCTTGGGCAATATCAGGTCTAGTACATACCATTGCATACATTAAGCTCCCAATTACAGAAGCATATGGAACTCTACTCATGTAATCTACCTCTTCATGTGAATTAAGACACTGTTCTTTGCTCAACTTGAAGTGTCCAACCATAGGTGTACTTACCGGTTTTGCATCCTACATATTAAACCTCTCCAACACCTTGTTCACATAATCCTCTTGAGACAAAATCAGCCTATGATTTTTCCTATCTCTCTTGATACTCATGCCAAGGATTTTATTTGCTCCTCCCAAATCCTTCACGGCAAATGTGTGAGCTAATTTTACCTTAAGCTCAGTAATATCCTGCATGTGTGAACCTGCAACCAGCATATCATCTACATACAGCAACAGGATAATATATCTACCATTATCTAATCTCTTAAAATAAACACAATGATTAGATTGACATCTACTGAAACCATGCTCAGTCATAAACCTGTCAAATTTCAAATACCATTGTCTAGGAGCTTGCTTAAGACCATATAAGCTTTTCTTCAACCTGCACACAAGCTTCTCTTTACCTTTGACCTCAAAACCCTCTGACTATTCCATATATATTTCTTCATCCAAATCTCTATGAAGAAATGTTGTCCTAACATCAAGCTGCTCAAGATGCAAATCCTCAATAGCAACTAAAGACAATACAGTCTGAATAGAAGTCATCTTTACTACAGGCAAAAAAAAATCACCAAAATCAATACCTAGCTTCTGTGCAAATCCCTTTACTACCAACCTGGCCTTATGTCTCATCTATCCATTCTCACCTTCCTTTAACCTGTAAACCCATTTGTTTTTTTAGTGTTCTCTTTCCAGCTGGAAATTCAACCAAATCCCATGTTTGGTTCTCTTTCAAGGAATCAATCTCCTCATTCATGCCAAGCTCCCACTATTTTTGGGTTTCTACCTGCATTGCTTCATCAAAACTCTCTGGTTCTCCACTATCAGTGAGTAATAAGTAGAATAATGAAGGGGATTATCAAATTGGAGGTTTACTTACCCTTTCTGACCTCCTTATGGGTGTATGAGAGTCATTCACTGCTTGCTGTCCACCCAAATTCTCTGTCAGTGACCGATCTCGATCATCTCCAAGCATGTTCCTGATTGACATCGGTTCCATCTGACCAATGTCGATTCCTATTTGACCAACATCAATTACTGTCTGATCGATGTCAGTTCCTATTTGACCAATGTCAGTTCCTACCTGACCGACGTCAGTGTCTATGTTTTCCTGAGTGTGAAAATTCTTTCTCACGAGCTCATTTTGGATCATCACCTCATCCAATTCAACATTGCCCTACTCATAATTCTTTAGCTTCTTGAGCTAATCACTATACATCACCTTCTCATTGAAAACAACATCACGGCTTCTAATAATTTTGTTAGTTTCTAGATTCCACAATTGGAATCTGAAATCTTCAAAGCCATAACTAATAAAAGTGCACTGCATAGATTTAACATCCAGCTTCTTTCTATTTTTTTATCAATGTCCACAAAAGCTTCAGAACCAAAAACTCTAATAAATGAAAGATCTACCTTTTTACCTATCCAAGCCTCTTCTAGAATTCCACCATCATGAGCAGTAGAGGGTCCTCTGTTAATTAGGTAAACTGCAGTATCTACAGCTTCTGCCCAAAACTATAAGGGCAAACTAGCATGCAACCTCATACTCCGTGCACACTCCATTATTGTTCTATTCATCCTCTCAAAAACTCCATTTTGCTGAGGTGTCCTTGGAACCATCCTTTGCCTGTGTATTCCATTCATAGAACAATACCTATTGAATTTATAGCTGCAATACTCACCACCATTGTCAGATCTAAGACACTTCAATCTCAAACCTATTTCATTCTCAACCAAAGCTTTCCATTTCATAAATGTGTCAAAAACATTAGATTTCTTCCTTATGCAATAAACCCATACCTTTCTTGTAGCATCATCAATGAAAGAAACATAATACTATGATCCTCCAATATAAGCTACTTGAGCTGGTCCCCACACGTCTGTGTGAACAAGCTCCAACTTGTGCTTCTTTGTTGACCCAGTTTTGAGAAATCTCACTCTCTTCTATTTCCCAAAAATACAATGCTCACAGAAATCTATATCTATGCTTTTCAAATCTAAAAGCTTTCCTTTTGACTTAAGAATAGTCATTCCCTTCTCACTCATGTGGCCAAGCCTCTGGTGCCACAACTTTGCATCTACATCTGAAGTAGATAATATAGAAGGAGAATAATTAGTAATACAATTACATAAATAGAGAGTACCTACTCTCTTACCTCTGGCCAAAACAAGTGCACCCTTGGAAACCTTCCAAGATTCAGCTGTGAGCGTTACTATGTAACCCTCATCCCCCAACTTTCTTGTAGAAATCAGATTCCTCTTCAAGATGGGTACATGCATGACATCTTTCAACACCCATGTGTTGCCATTCTATAATTTCAGCTGCACTTTTCTTTTGCAAACAATTTTACAAGGCTCATCATCCCCTAAATAGACTTTTCCAAAATCTCCCTAGACATAATCATTGAAAAATTCTCTATTTGGGGTAGCATGGAAAGAAGCACCAGAATCTACAACCCAAGATTCTAATCTATTATCCAAATAAAGTGTAAAAGCATCTTGTGCAACAATACCTGCAACTTTTGATTCTTCATTACCTCCATACTAATTTTCTTCTCTAATCTTCAACCAACAATCTTTCTTTGCATGCCCTTTCTTTCCACAATTCCAGTAGGTTATATTTCTTTTTCCATTTTTGGATTTGGATCTATTGCTCATCTTTGACTTAGACCTTGATCTCCCTTGCTTGTGCCTCTCATTTTGCCTTCCCCTACTTTCAATACTTAAAGCATTACCTGATGTCTCCTCTGTGATTTTCCTATGAATTTCTTCATTCAAGATTACACTAACAACATCATCTACTTTCAATATATTTGTAGCAGATGTAATATTACTAACTGCCATTACCAAACTATGCCAACTTTCTGGTAAAGAGCATAAAATTAAGAGAGCCATAATTTCATCATCAAACAATATTTTGACTAAATTTAATTGATTTACTATTGCATGGAAAACATTTAGATGAGTAGATACAGATCCACCTTCTTGCATATGCAAATTAAATAATTGCTTCATAAGATATACCTTATTTGAAGCTGAGGGCTTTTCATATAAATTTGTTAAAGTATCCATTAACTATATCATTGACTTTGCTTGTGACAAGTTGGAAATCACAAAAGATGCCAAGCTCAACCTTATAGATCCCAGAGCCTTTCTATCAAGAACATTCCATTCTTCATCTTCCATATCTGTGGGTTTGCTTGAAACTCCACCCAATGGTAAGTATAGATCTTTCTGATATAGATAATCTTCTATCTGCATCCTCCATAATTGATAGTTCTTGCCATTGAACTTCTCCATTCTTAGTTTACTTTCTTCTCCCATTGCTTTACTCCCACTCAAATAGAAACCCCTGTGAATGACCTATAATCAAAACACACTAAATAGATCTAAACCACCTGTTAGTGAACCTAAGCTCTGATACCACTTGTCAGTTGGTATCACTTGGTGAACTAGCAACCTAGCTCTGATACCACTTGTTAGGATCTAACAAGAACAATTGATTACTGTTGTACAAGCAACTAAACACTGAATTAATCAAAAGTAATAGGTAACTAGAAATTGGAATCAGAAAAGAAGAAGAGATATAAGAAACAATGAAAACTTGTATTAAACTCTTCTCAAAAGGAAATACAATGAAGAAATCTCTCTTTCTTCCACACCTCTCAAATCTACAGATCTCTTTCCCTCAAGAGTTCTCTCTCACAATTACAAACACAATTCAGCTACTTGAATTGTCTATTACATCATACAAGCTATGAAGATCTATCCCTATTATAAAGAATTAGGGATCATAAGCTATGCATTCTCAACCATTAGATACACCTCCTAATCAAAGGTCTAAATCAGTCCTGCCAAAAATAGAAATGTGGACTTAATACCAACAGTTCAACTTATCATGCAAACAATCCATTTGTCCCATGAAAATAGAATTTTGGAATGCATAGGTGACCAACATCAGTCCCTGTCTACCTGCACATGACTAACATCGGTTGATCCATAACCAATGTTAGCAGCCTTCAATCGATCCCTGACTAACATCGGTGACTATGTAATACAAAAACCTTTACATTCGCTCCTTGGTGAAGCTTTTAGCTCCACACCTTAACACAACCAAGCGGTTCAATCAAATGGTTCAACAGTTGGTTCATCACCTTACTTCAAAGGAGTAGTTAAAAGGAGTGGTTCAAATGCAAAAGTTCAAAGAGCCTCTTGAAGGACAAAGTGCCCTTGCAGAGGGCACTTGGTCAACAAAAGTACCCTTTAGAAGGGACATTTTCAAAGAAGGCCGCAAAGGTAATTCTTTCAGATTTTGTTTAAGGAATTCAAGAAAGACTAAGGCAAGAAGCAATTCCTTTAGACTTTTTGTCTGAAGGAATTCCTTTGGAAAAAAAGCCTGAAAGAATTCAGAGAAGCTGTGGGCAGAAAGCCCAAATAAATAACCAAGGCAAAAGTGATAGGCATAATTTCCATGGACTTTTTGTCTGTGAGAAATTTCTGCAGAACTTTTTGTCTGCGAGAATTTGTTCAGGGAAAATGCCCATAGGAAAGCCGTGAAAGGCCGCTGAAGGACCCCAAAGGGCAGGTGCCCTTGCGAGGGACTCCCAGCTGCCGAATAGAAGGACACTTCCCTGAAGCTAAAGGGTCACCTTCCCTTTGGAAAGATGTAAAACAAGAAGCCCAAAGCCCATTCAAAGATCACTTATTAAGGCCTAAAAGGGCAGTTTCTTTCTAAAAAAGTGCCAAATAGAAAAGTTGAAGAAGGACCAAGGGGTGACGCACCCAAAGATGTAAAATTCAAGACATACAAACTAGCCATTGAAAACATAGTGATGGGTGCACAGAACATGAATTTTAAAGCTCATAAAATAGTCATTGATCCTTTGAATCTATAGACCTAAATGCATTTATAGGCTTTAAGGCTAAAACTAGTAGAAAGCGAAGGAAGGAACAGAATAGTAAATTGAATCCATGACCTCGATTCAATTAATCAAAAAAGGAGGAATGATGAAGGTAGGATCAGATCACCAGGTGGACATTGAAAGTTGCAAACTTTCAATAGCGTGACTTGTTTCTCTACATTGATAA